>PITA01011446.1:0-66669 GCA_004023965.1 Spilogale gracilis | reverse complement strand
CCAGTAGTCTTTGCACATGATGAAATCCTTCCCTCTCACACAAATGGCACAGCCTCTTCAGCCTAAGTAGCTCTAAGTGGCCTTGAGATATGAGAGAAAAAAGAGAGAGAAAGAGGTAATGTCCTTCTAGATAGGGAACTCACCACTAAAACAGATTGTTAATAAATATGGTTGTATCCTTCCCCCTACTTCTGGTAGGCCCATATATCCAGGGCAATAATGTGGCCTCCTAGGTGGCAAACATTTTGATTTTCACACAAGTGGTTGAAGGATAAATCAATTCCTTGTCTCTACTTTCAGAATGTTAGATGAACCCTTAACAAGAAATTCATCCAGCTCCTCATTTCATATATGGGAACACAGAGACAGAGAGATGGAGGAATTTGCCCAAGATCCCATAGGAAATTAGTGGCAGAGCCAAATGTTTGGATAAAATTACTGCTAAGTTCTGTTTTTGTTCTGTCTGTGAACATTTCACTTAGAAGAATATTCAAAGAGAAAAATCACTTCGTCAGCATACACTTCTCTAAATCTTATGCTTTAAGGATAAGTAGAATAGAGAAAGTAGAATAGAGTAGACAATTGCTATTGCATTTACATTCATGGTTGGTCTGTTTCCAGGGATAGCATAGGTGAATGGCATCCCTTTTCCCAGTAAATGAGGGTGATGGTACAAATGCTTGAATTTGGTTTTGGTTCCTGGTACAAAAGGCCTTCGAAGAAATCCAAAACCAAAAAGGGCATAGTCTGAGAGATATGAGTACTGACTTGTGTCATGCACATTTCTCTTAGAAAGATAAAAAAGCCGCTAATTAATATAGAGATGTTGGGGTTTGAGGAATGTATGTAACATCCGCAATGGAAGTCAAGTTGGGAACGGGAGGAAGGGAGAGCTATTAGAATAAAAATACATAATTATGCATAGACACCTGTGGAATTGGTTATGGAATGGTTGATGGGTTGGATCAACTCATAGAGGGCTTGGTATGTTCCAAATACACACCCCAAAAGGCCCAGGATGCTGATCATGATGTCCTTTGCAATGGTGACACAGCTCATGTCTTCAGCATAAAAAGTGATGAGCTCCAGAAGAGGCGGGATGATGAGCGCCAGGGCACTGCTACTCACAGAGCCCACAAAAGAGATGACCAGATCCAGGCGAGGGATGAGGATGGCTGAGACACCTGCAGAGAAAGAAGAAATTTAGAATCACTGATTGTTCCTGCAAGAAGGAAGTTTGGTAACTAACCATTTCCTTGCAGCTTTATAATCCCACAGATACCAGACCATTTTGGAAATGTGGGCAAGGGACCCCTTGCAGATATGAGCAGTATGTCAGGTGCTGTGGTTCTGGATTGCCCCCTCTGTTTTAAAGACCAGTATAGATGCTCTCCTCTTATGTTTTATCTCTTGGGTTTTTCACATATAGCAGATGTTAGAAAGGCTCATCTACCACCCATATTATCACCTTCTCCTTCAAAAGGTCGGGAATCTAGAGCTCTAGAGGACATGGGATGTGGTCAAGGTTACACATTCTCTGAGATAAGAATCCATTGAAACGCCTGTCTAAGGCTCCTACCACTCTTCTACCCTGCATCCCGTGCATATGAAAGAACTTGTATATTGTAAGTGCTCTTACTCAGACACTGAATCTACTGTAAATTTTTACTACTCTATGAAATACAGCGACTATCTACTAAAGAAATCTAGCTATCAAAATACAACCACTATAGCAAGAAGGAATAACAAATGGCAGATGGCTTTGTTGTTGTCAGAGTCTCAAAGACATGGTTTCCTACTCTTAAAATGATCCTGGTAACTAAAAAGAACATAAAACATAAAGACAGCAATAGGCTGCTTTCTCCCGCTCTCTTCTAAAATATCATCTTCTTCAGTCTCCATCTTTTACATAGATAATGAACATACATCATAGATTCTCTAGAGGAGTCCAATTTCAAAAATATATGAATAACTATACCACGTATATGATATCAATTTGCACAACTCTATGATTTTCCTATCAACAAATTAGGGAAAAACTATCCTGGAAAGCACTTATACTAGTTGCTGGGTTTGAAGAAAACCTCACCTCTTTCTGAAATTGCTGCAACACACCTAATCAGAGAATAAGAGACTCATTGACTCTCACAGTTGAAAATTCGTCACCCCTCTGATGGGGTGGTCCGGTCCACAGCTTTCCCTTCTTAGATATTTAATAAATTGCTTACTGGAGGAGGCACAGAGAAGAATCTGTCTGTTCTCCAGGAGACCTCACACTGACAAGGCAGAGAAAATATTTTAACAGAAAGCTATAATGCAAGGTAGACTGGATGAGTTCTCTACAAAGATCCTATCTGGTGATGCTAACCCACTGCTCATAGGCCTTATAGGGTTCCCCAGTTCCATCTCCTTTGCACAAGATCTCTGACAATGTGGGCCTTTTCAGGTTCTCTGGATTCATGTCTTATCACTCCCCAAGTGCTTTTAGTTCTTCAAAGAGGCCATATGTAAGTACTCGCCTCAGATCTGTGCACAGCTTCCTTCCTAACGTGGTACATTCTTCATTCTTCCATCGACCTTCTACTTATCTCTTAAGTCTTTTTAAAAAGTTATTTATTTATTTATTTATTTATTTATTTATTTATTTGAGAGAAAGAAAAAGAGAGAGCAAAAGCAGGTAGAGGTGCAGAAGGAGAGAGAGAAAGAGACTCACTGCTGAGCAGGGAGCCCCATGCGGGGCTCCACCAGAATGTTGGGATCATGACCTGAACTGAAGGCAGTGGCTCAACCAGCTGAACAACCAGTATCCCTGTCTCTTAGGTCTTACCTGCAATATCACTCCATGGGAGAGGACTCCCTGATCTGCCCTTGGCTAAAGTATAGGCCCTACTAATGTATTCTCAGATCATACTCTTCTCTTACTCATCTATGGTACATCATTGCATACCATCTTAATATTCATCAAAATGTAGTGTAATTATTTTTTTGCACATATTTCTTACACTATATGTCTTCTTTATTATTCATTATTGTATCATCGGTGCCTAGTACAATGCCAGGCATACAGTAGGTGCTCAACAAATGACTGTTGAATGGATGAAAGAGAACGGAATTGACTGCTGAATAAAGGAGGAGGAGGTGGTCACCTGGCATATAACAGAACGAGGGCCTGTCATTAGATGGTCAGCTCTGTCTAGCACTGCCTTCCCTGATTTCAAGTGGCCTGATGTACAGTTGTTCTCTTCAACTTAGACCCTTCCTTTTAGGAACGATGTCAAAACAATAGAGCTGCAAGTCCCCAATGTATTGTTACAGACAGGAAACTGTAGTACCTTAAATCAGCAGAGGTGTTGTTTCTGTTTCTAGAAATCTATTTATGTGAAGCATAACATCTGACGGCATGTTCTTCTGCTGGAAGTCTCCAAAAATTACAGTTTCTCCTGACCTTGAACTGAAACTGCATTTCCTCAGCTTTAAATTCCAACTGCTGGAATCTTTAAGACTCAATTTTCTCTCCCCCTTGCACAATATACCATAAGTGTTTGAGGACAGATAGAGAAGTTCCTCAAGCCTTCACTTCTCCAGGCAAAACATCCCCAGTTCTTTCCCTCTTTCCTCATGGGGCACCTTTTCTGATATTCTTTCTTCAGACAAGCTTCAGAGAAAAAAGTCTCCATCCTTGTTCACATCTACAACAGTGCCTTATGTAGAATGAAGGAGTGAATCAATGGATGAAGGAAGTATTGAGGGAGGAACATGGGAAGAGGAAAGGAGAAAAGACTGCACCCAAAAATTGATCGACAAGACTTTAAGAAATCAGTCCTTGTTTTCTCCTATAGTTCAGGGCAAATTTATGATAAGGGACTTGATCTTAATTTATAATAGGAAGGAATATGGTACACGGCAGAAAACAGGCTTAGGTGCTATACAATCTGTGCTCAATTCCCTGCTCTGTCACTTAACAGCTATATGATGAGTGTGTCCCTAATCGCTCTGGGCCATCGTTCCTCCAGGTGGCCATATTCAGCTGCCAGGCTGTCATGAGTAGAAGGCAACGTCAGCATGGCACCTGGCATCCAGCAGGCACATAGGAGTGTGATTGAATGAGTGGTACTTCTCTCTCCCATAAACCAGCCAATTGATACTTTCCATGTGTAAGCCCATTTTCAGGTGGAAAGTTGAAGTTCAGGGAGGGCAAGTATCTTGGCCAAGGTCCCAAAGAAGGTACGTGGCAGAGCTAGTGATAGTGGAATAGAGGCCAATGTGACTCGCAGCCATAGCTTTGGGCGAAGAGTGCCCTTTTATCCCACTCACAGGTCAGACAGACCAAGGCTGTGCGGACGGACAGGTCCATGAAGAGCGTCCAGCTCTCTGACACCTGGGAGACGACGAAGGGGATGATGATTTCGGCGGGGACCTGGAACTGGAGGGCGTAGGTGAAGAGGATGCCGATGGAGTACATCAGCTTGACCGACTGGTACAGCCTGCAGACAGACGGAAAAGGTGTGAAATTTGATGTGGCTCTGGGCAGGGCCACTCAGGACTCACTCATTGCTCAGAAGCCAGTACCTGTCGCTGAGTTACAGAACTGGCTCAGGCCTGACCTGCCATCAGAACCACCCAGGAAGCTCTTTAAAAGTTCACATTCCTGGAGATTCTGATTCAGTAGGCCTGTACGGTCTTTAGATTATTTCCAGTCTTTTGCTAGTAATCAATGCTGCAAAATATATCCTGTTACACAGATATCTACACACTTTAGCATACAACCTGAGAGGTAAAAATGCTGGCTAAAAGTATATTTGATTTAAGCTTTGGATAGCTACTGACATATTTCCCCTTTGTTGGCCTAGCATATTGGAAAGCTTGCTTTCCGGCATTCTTGTCCAGACACAATGTGTGAACGTGTGTTAGATGTTGTCATTCTGTTTTTTTCCCCTCCTCTGGCATTTCTGTAATTATGTGGGAAACAAAGTATTTTCTCAAATAGATAAATTGTCATTTTAAAAAATGCCTGTGAACTATATACTCAGGTCCATTTTTTCCCTTGGTTGTTGGTGTTTTTCTTATTGGTAAGAGGTATTTGCCTAAGGCTCTTCTGGTGAATCTGGTGACGTTGAAGTTCTCATGGTACCTGATGCCCACGTTTTCCAGCTGAGACCCCCCACAAGGAAAGTGCCCACCCCAAGGTAGCCAATGGCAGCCTGAATGGCCCAGCATAGGAAGAGCACAAGAGAATGATATCTTCCCTGCATAAAGTAAGTTAAGACTTCAAAGAAATTCCACATTATTAACACAATGAGGTGGGTGGGGCTGGTGGTATTTTTCTCATTTCATAGCTGCAGCCTTGTGGGAAATGAATACCCTATCACTCTTCTACCTTTAAAGAAAAAAGGGTATGAGGAGACATAACAATAATAGCTAATACTCGAGGAGGACTTACTATGTGCCAAGCACTTTTCTTTTTTTTAAAGTAGACTCCACAGCCAGCATGGAGCCCAATGTGGGTGTTGAACCCATGACCTGAGATCAAGATCTGAGGTGAGATCAAGAGTTGGATGCTTAACCAACTGAGCCACCCGGGCGCCCCTGTGCCAGACACTTTTCAAAGTGTTTTATGTATATTAAACCTATTAATGTTCACAATGATTCTCCAGGATAATGTGACAGTCATTTATTTATGCTGTTCATCAATATTTCCTGTTCTTCCAGGCAGTGGTAGAGTTTCACTTCCTTGCCCTTTGGAGTGAGATGCCGCCATAGGACTTGCTTTGACCAGTAAACTGCTAGCAGAGGAGATGTAGTCATGTCCCAACAGCAGCTTCGTGGTGAAGGGCACGACTCACCACACTCCCTGCCATGGAACATTTGAGGGAGTGGCTGTCTCTTCATTCTGGGTCCTTGAGTGGCGGTGGCGCAGAGCCAAGCCCCGGCCTCCCCATGATGGGCATGTAGCATGAACATAGAATTTACCCTTTGTGTGTGCTCAGCCGGTGAGACATTGTGGAGATGTTGATTACTGCAGCATCCCAAGCCCATACACGCAGGCATTAGTGTTATCCCCATTTACTGATGATGGAAATGAGGTCTGCAAAATTTGGTAGCTTGTCCAAGGTCATGTTAGAACCGGGATTCCAATCCCTTTACTTAGCTTTAGAACCTGTGCTCTTCAACACTTGGTTCTACTGACTACTTAGTCACATTGCACTCACTATACTGTCAGATAATGATAATAACTAACACTTGGTGAATGCTGTGTGCCAGCCCCAAAAATGTTACCTGGATGAATGAGTGGATGAGTAAAATGGATAAATGATCAAATGTAAGAACTCCAAACTGAAGTCCAAGTGGGGCATAACAATGGCAACCTAGGTCCACTTCTGGAACCGGGGGCCTGAGTAGTGGTCTGTCAGTGGGACCCTCGATCATTATTCTGGTGTCATACTTTTTGTTGTTGCTTTCTGTGTTTCTCAGACACTCCCAGATCATTTTGTTTTAGGGTCCCTGAATCACAGAGAGGTGCACTGTCAAGTTTCAGATTCTCACGATCAAGGTGAACTGAGAAAGTGCCATACAGCCTTTCCAAACAGCAACTTCCTCATCTAGCGCAGGGACTTGACGGTTATTGTGGGAGTTTAACCAGATATTGCACAATGCCTAGATTAACCAAACATACCTGTTATCATCACACCAATACTGGCACTTAATGTATGGTGCTAGTGACAACCCGAAGGAATGCTACATTCTGTTGCTAAGGCTCAGATCCCATGACTCTACTTCCCACGTCACCTCAGGCAGGCAGAGACGTACCAGCAATTAGGCAAGTTGAGGGTGATGCTGGCCTGGGTGTTGGACCCAAACTTCATGTAGCCCAGTGTCCCCAAGCAGATGTAGAGGATGATGACAAGGGACATCCCCAAGTACAGAACAAAAGAAAACTGTTGTGGATGCTTCATCTGATTTTTGAGAGGCAGAACCTAAATGTGAAAGGAGGTTGAGAAAGAAGAGGTAGTCAGAAGCGTAGCCTCTCGTGAAGGAGCAGGCTTCCCCCATAGATACAAATGTCCTTCTCCAGATGGCCCAGGGTCAGGAAGGGACACGCTCTTTTTTATTTTCTTCCACTCTCTACTGTGGAATGCTCTAGTCCAGCTGCACTAATGAGTACATTCACACTCAGTCTTCAAGGCTTAGTGTAGTGCATGGAGTGTTTATGCCCAGGACAGATCTGATTTTCCCTTCCACCAGAAGATCATACCCTGCACTTTTCATAAATATTTTAAGACATCTGGAACAACTGGATTCCCCGGAGTGCACCAGGGGCCCTTCATACAAACTCAACATCCCTCTTACCGTACCAACACCTTCAAATGTAAAGATGGCTGTACCAAAGAACAATAAGAAGGTCTTCCAGTTTGCCATCAAGGGGAGGCTTCTGGGATCTGGAATCTCCTGAAAGGAAAGAGAAGAAGGGCATTGGTTTTACCATGGTATAGGAGTCATCCTCAAACTTTTCCTGGTAGAACGTTGTGCCACATCTGCCATCATGGGTATCATGAGCACCCATGAGATAACTGCAGCTGAATTAGCCTTCTTACCTTTAAAAAAGTTCTTGGGGCACGTGAGTAGCTCAGTCAGTTAAGCATCCAACTTTTTTTTTTAAGATTTTGTTCCTTCATTTCACACACACACACACACACACACACACACACACACACACACAGAGAGAGAGAGAGAGAGAGAGAGAGAGAGAGAGAATGGACATGGGAAGCAGTTGAAAGAGATGGAGAAGCAGGCTCCCCACCAAGCAGGGAGCCTGATTCAGGGCTTCATCCAAGGACTCTGGGATCATGACTCAAGCCAAGGGCAGGCACCCAGCCACCTGAGCCACCTGGGTGCTTAAGCATCCAACACTTGATTCCAGCTCAGGTCATGATCTCAGAGTCCTGTGATTGAGCCCCATGGGATCTGAGCCTTAGCAAAAAACCACACTCAGTGGGAAGTCTGTTTGAGACTCTCTCTCTCCTCACCCTCTGCCCCTCCCCCACTCATGCTTTCTCTGTGTGTGTGTGTCTCACATAAATAAATAAATAAATCTTTAAAAAATGTAAAAAGTTCTTTCTTTTTATTGTGGTAAATTACACATTGCATAAAATTTACCCTTTTAAACATTTTTAAGTGTACAATTCAGTGATGTTAAGTAAATTCTCAGTGGTGTACAACCCTCACCTCCATCCATCTCCAGAACTTTTCCATCCACCCAAATTGAAGCTTTGTATTCATGAAATAATAACTCTTTATTATCCTTTATTACCCCTATTCTACATTGTTCCTATGAATTTGACAACGTTAGGTACCTAATAAAGTGCAATCATATAATCCCTGTCCTTTTGTGACTGGCTTATTTCGCTGAGCATAATGTCTTTAAGGTTCATCCATGCTGCAGTGTAGATCAGAAGAACATTCCTTCTTAAGGAATGCTTTGCAAAACAAACAAACAAAACAAAAAAACCACATTTTGCTTTACCACATCTTTACATGTGGGCAAAGTGGGACCAAGAGAGGAGAAGGGCATTGCCTAAGGCTACTCTGCGAGACAGTGGCCCAGCCTGGAAGAGAACTCAGGTCTCCTGTCTTCCCACTCTCCAGTGCCTCTTTCTAATTACTTCTACTATAGCAGCAACATGCATGCAGAGTGAATGGCTATTTTAATAGACTTCTGTGGCAGAATAATGGCTCTTTCCCAAAGATGTCTGTGTGCTAGTCCCTGGAACCTATGAATATGTTATATTACATGGCAAGGGAGAATTAAGTTTTCAGAGTGAATTCAGGTTGCTAATCAGCTGACTTTAAAAGAAGACTATCTTGGGTCATCTGATAGTCTTGAATAACGAGGGTCTTCAAAAATGGAAGAGGGTATCAGAAGAGAGAACTACAGAGATGGTGGTGTGGGAAAGCCTCAGCTTTGCATTGCTGACTTTGAAGGTAGAAGGCAGATATATAAGCCAAGGCATGTAGGCAGCCTCTAGAAGCTGGAGCAGGCAAGAAAACAGCTTGTCCCCATAAGCTTACAGCAAGAAACCCAGCCCTGCTGATACCTCGACTTTATCCCAGTGAGTCCTCCAGAACTATAAGATAAATTTGTGTTATTTTGAATGGCTAGATTTGTGATAATTTATTATAGGAGCAATAGGAAACTAATACAGCTCCAGAGACTTTCAGATCAAAGGAATGAAGCTATAATGGTAGAATTTCAAGGCCTGTGATAATAGCAAAGCATGGGCTTCGGAGGAAAAATGATGGGAAATAGCCGAAAAATTATCTTTTGTTTATCAGTTTCCTTGTCTCTATGATAAGCACTTACAAAATACAAAATATATAAAATCGTATCCCTGGAAAGATTCAATGAGTTAATATGTTAAGAACCCGGCACCAAGTAAATAAAATTTCTTTATCATGCATGCATCCCTTGTCAACCTACCACTGTTACAGCTTTTGTTGGTTCTTAGTTGAGGTTTATGTCCCTGAATGAATGTGACGTTCATGAGAGCAGACATGCCACCAGTTTCACCTACCACAGAATCCCAGTGCTTTGTACCATGCCTAGATAACAGAAGGTATTCAATAGCTAATTGTTATCCAGCTTGATGATGATGATGATGTTGACTAGCTCTTCCAGCTTGTGGGGCCGAAGCATTCATGGGTGTCACTTTAGCAGGTCACCTTCCTCACCTTCACCTGCCCATGATACTAACCTACCCCAGGAGTCTCAGAACCCCTTCTGCTGTCAGTTTCAGGCACAGACCTGTATGATATACTCAAAGATCAGAGCCATGCTCCCCAAGGTGGTGATGTTGGCCAGCGTTGAGAAGATGGAAAGCATCCTGAGGTTCTGGATAAACACCAAAAGGACCAGGAAGGGCAGGATTGTCAGCATGTAGAAGCGAATGTCCAGGATGGGGGTCAGCACCAGGATCTTCCTGGGTTGGCAGTTGTTGGAGGTCATGTGGACTTCTTCTACCATCTGATGTAGACAGAATGAGGGGAAGTGTAGTTAGAATTGTCAGATTAAATACAAAAGGCCCCATTAAGTTTCTATTTCAGATAATTAACAAGTAACTTATCATAAGCATGTTCCAAATATTCCATAGGACATACTCATAGTAAAAAAAATTGCTATTTATTTGAAATTCCAATTTAACTGGGTGTCATATATATATATATATATATATATATATATATATATATATTTGCCAAATCTGATAACCAGCCCCAACTGTGGTGCCCATGACTGTGGCAATAAAAAACCCATAGAATCTTAAAATCTCCTTTTGTCATCTAACCCAACCTCTCCCCGTCTAATGGTTTCCTTTCATATACTCAGAGAATCGAAGTTGATTACACAAGACTATCTTCTCTATCCTTACCTAGCCCTAAAAGCTAAAGCTCTCAGAAAAATCTATCTGTTTGAATATTTCACCTACAACACTTACCATAGTTCTGGCTGTTGGAATGCACAAAACCAAGTATGTTTCCTCTATTCCATGAAGCCAAGCAAGAACGCTATGCTTGATTCCTAATGACTCTTGGGAATGCAGTGAGGGCAAGATTGCAGCTGGTTTTTCTCCTATTTAGTTAGTCATCTTCTATGTGACAACCCTGAGATACCTAAAGTGAATTTCACCAACACTTTTCAGGGTAAAAATTCTTAATTATTTCTGATTGGACAGGATTGCAAGCCTCTCTTTCCATCCTGGCTACACTCCTCAGATGTTGCTTTGGCTTTTCACTAAGCCTCTTAAGTGATTTCCAGGACTGAGAGAACTCTAAGTAGTCTGATCAGGAATGACAAAGGAGACCTTCTCCTCCCACGATCTGAACACTATACTTCTGCTAATGCAGCCCTAGCAGCAGGATGTCTGCTTTTCTCCCACTCTGCCTAGAAGAATCCTCTTTACCTGTTGTAAGTTGTCTGCCATAAACATGAAATAAACGCTGCAGAATCCCAGTTGGGTGGTGATTAATAAGAAGCTGACAGTGTACCTGAACAGGAAAAGAAGAGACAGAGGGAGAAAACAAATTACATTTTAAATTGTATTTATTTTTAGTTTTTGAAATGATTTTTCTGCTGTCATTATTTTTAATACTCTGCTACATTTTTTTTTACTTTAAGAATTTTCAAGCCCACAGAAACCACTGAAAGACTGGTATAATTAACATCACTATGTCCTTTAACTAAAGATGCCAATTGTTGACTTTTGGCCCTGACTGCATTATGTAGTATGTATTTGTGTATGAATATATGCATCCATCCACACACACATGCATTCTTTTTCAGAAGCACTTGAAAATCAATTGCAGATATCATAATATTTCACCCTTAACTTTCTCAGTGTATCCTTCTTGAGAGTATGATATCCAAAAAATCAACTTCAATGTCCTCAAATGTATAGTCCATCTTTAAAATAACCCAATTGTTTCCAAAATATCTTTTAAGCTCTTAAGTGTTTTTTGGATTCAGGATCGAATGGAGGTTCACACACTGCATGTGGCCGTATCTCTGGTCTTTATCCGTGTAGACCAGCCCTGTGAACACCCACAGTCTGATCTTCCATGACATTGGCTTTTGGAGGAAGAACTCCGGACAATTGTCTTGTAGGATGTCCCTCACTGTGGACTTGGATGACTGCTTCCTCATGATCCGATTCAGTTATGTCTGACAATCGTACCAGAATGGTGGTGTTTGATATTCTTCCATCGTATTGGGAGGCCCACGGTGTCCGGAGGCTCCAACGCGATGACGACTGTCAGATCACTCCACTGCAAATGCACTTTCAACCTTGTTATAATCTGGAAGTAAATCTTTGAGATGAATATCTCGCTCCTCTCCAACCAACGGTTGTAACCGTTATTGTTGACCCTTGTCTGAATCAGTTATTTCATTGGTGACCGAGTGATGGTTTCCTCATTCTATCTGGCTTTTTTTTTTTAATTTATCAGTTGGCACTTAAGAAAGATATATTCTTCCTCTTTTTTGGTATCACCAAAAATCTCACATTAATTTTTAAAATTTAGTATATTATACTCCATTATTTTCATTATTCTTTTGTATTCTTCAATCGTCCCAAATTTGGAGATGCATTTATTGTTTAAGGGAACAAAAATATGATCCGTTTGGACAAGACTGGGTGCATTCAAGGTAGTATGGCCTTAGGTCAGTGGTTTTCAAAGTTGGGGTGCCGTACCGCTTGCATCAGAATTACCTGAGGCTGATGCAAAAAATATAGAATCCTGACTCTCATATCAGCCTATCAAATCAGAAGCCTGGTATCTTGTGAGACAAGAATAGAGATGTTTTCTCTTTATTATGGAAATTTTCAAACATATATAAAAGTAAGCACAATAATCCATGACTCCTCTGCCAATCCCAGGTTCAACAGTAATTAATTTTTTGCCAGTCCTCTTCTATCTATCCCTCTATCCCAGCACATATGCTTATTTGTTGGAGTATATGTAGCAAACTAGAGAATTTAAGGCACTTCATCTGTAAGGAATTCCATATGCAACTCTAATGAATAAGGAATATATATATATATATATATATATATATATATATATATATATCCAAAATGCCATTACCATCCCTTGGAAAATTAGAAAAAAAATCCTTTTTATTATTTAATAATAGTCCATATTCAGATTTCCCTGTCTTAAAAATATCTATTTTCCTCGGACACCTGGATGGCTCAGTCATTAAGTGTCTGCCTTCAGCTCAGGTCATGATCCCGGAGTCTTGGGGTCAAACCTCATATCTGGCTCCCTTCTCAGCAGGAGGCATGCATATCCCTTTCTCTCTCACCCTGCTTGTATTCCCTCTAATCATGTTTCTCTCTGTCAAAAAAATAAATAAAATCTTTTTTAAAAACCCACTCTTAAAAAATATCTAATTTGCTGCTGGTTTCTAAACAAGTCTATACATTGATTTTGTTATTATTATTACATATCTTAAGTTTCTGAAATTGCTACATTTCTCTTGCTCTGCTTTCTTTTCCCCCCTTGCAATTTTTAACTTTTTAGGGGGTGTTGAAGATACCAGATAATCTATCTCATAGTATGTCTCATTTCCTAGATTTGGTTGATGACTTATTCATAATGTACCTGTACCCTGTTTCCTATAAAATGATATTAGACCTAGCAGTGACTAGATTAAGGGTCTTTATTTATGTCTCTGGCAAGGATATTTCCAGGGTGATACTCCAGACTACCTACTGTACCCCATTATAAGACGCATTGTTTCTGGTTATCCCGTGTCTAGACCTGAGACCCTGGAGTCTGGTGGTGTCACTGTTGTCTTCCTTTATAAAGTTTCCCAGTGATCTTTCACCTAGTGGCTTGAGCATCCATTGATGACTGCTGCCTACATCAAGCTCCCAGGCATCCCTTAGCACACTAAAAATTACAAATCATGCTTAAAATATATTCCAAAGATACAGATATAGTGAAAAGAAGGGCCATATGTACCCCAATGTCCATAGCAGTAACGGCCACAATCGCCAAACTGTGGAAAGAGCCAAGGTGCCCTTCAACAGATGAATGGATAAAGAAGATGTGGTACATATATACAATGGAATACTATGCCTCCATTAGAAAGGATGAATATCCAACTTTTGTAGCAGCATGGACTGGATTAGAAGAGATTATGCTGAGTGAAATAAGCCAAGTAGAAAAAGTCAAGTATCACATGGTTTCATTTACTTGTGCTGCATAAGGGGTAATATATAAGACAGTAGGAGAAGGAAAGTAAATGGGAAGTAGGGTAAGTCAGGGAGATAAACGGAACATGAGAGACTTTGGACACAGAGACAAACTGAGGGACTTGGAGGGAAGGGGGTGAGGGGATGGGAGAGCCTGGTGGTGGGTACTGAGGGCACTTATTGCATGGAGCACTAGGTGTGGGGCATGGGCAATGAATCTTGTAACACTGAAAAAATAAAACAAATTTAAAGTAAAAAAGCCCAATTAACATATTAGCAGATGATGCTTGTGTTGACACTTCCAGTCTCAATAAATGGTTTGCCTCCTTAAAAAAGATAAATAAAATAAAATAAAATAAAATAAAATAAAATAAAATAAAATAAAATAAAATATATTCCCAACTATTTTTCAGTTTCTGGGCCTCTCAAGAAATGGCACAAGGTAATGTGTGGGAGATAGAAGTTCAGGATTCTAGTTCTTGCTCTGCCACTAAAATTCCTGTGTAGTTTGGACAGCTTTATCACCCTATCGGGGCTTTATGTTTCTCCATTGAATAGGCATGAGTATGGTGATCTCTAAGCACCATCCTTAACCAAAAGTTTTATCAAGCGGTCATCAGAAACATAAACCTTGGTGAGAAAGGATGAGCATTTTTAAGTCATTCATTATTATAGCCCCATGACCTCACCTGCCTGCTAATCAGAGTGTCTCCTGATCAAGAAGCGATGACCTACTGAGAGACCCAAGAGAGGAACTGACAGGGGATCTTGGCAGCCACAATACTAACTTACTACCTCCTGAGGGGCTCTGCTGGGAAAGGCTGAAAGATTAGGTTTTGGTGGAATATCTGTGCACACACTATATATAGCTGTTTGTGGACACGTTATTTTTTTCCTTATGTGCCTTGGTCATCACATATTTCCAGGACAATAAAGACCCTTCCTGCCTATCTACAAAGTCAAGGAACTTCAAGGAGACAGAAAGGCTTCTTGTATACCAGGCACTTCTTATCAACAAGGAGCAGCTGAATGTTCACCATTAGGGGATGACTTAAAGGCAACTATGGCTCTTGTCCCCCTGAGGAGCTCCGTGAGCTTTAAAAAATAATCAGGTAAGCCCGGGACCCTCCAAGCTGCCACAGGACACCAAGAAGCTACTGCGAGTCTTGGAGCCTGGAGACATGCCCAGGAAAGCAACATGGTACCCCCTTGAGCATACTGTGCCCAACGGCCCCATCCACGCCCCTGAGGAAGCTCCTGTGCTCAAGTTAGCCACAGCTCCTTGTTTACCTGCAGTTGGTGATGCCACGACAGGGAAGGGCTTCATTGTTGGGGGAGCAGATCCAAGCAAGAGCTTCTCATATGTGCACACCACAGGTCTCAGAACACACCAGTGGGATTTAGCCATGCTGGAGGCCCTCTTGCCCCATTACAAGCATGCCCCAGCTCCATTTCCTCTGTGTACCTCATACCATCTGGATGTTTGGAGGGGCTGACTAGTCAGGAAACTGAAATTGCCTACAAGTTCTGAATCATGAAATTAACCTTCAGACCATGCCAGAGGTGAGCAGCCCTCCACCATCCCCAAGAACATTCCACACAGCATGCAGCCGTTGGAAACCAGTTGTATGTCTTTGTGGTGGAGAGAGAGGTGCCCACCTGGGGTGGGAAGCTGCATGTGTTTGACCCAGACACTCTGACCTGGTCACAGATAGACACTCGGAAAACCTCCACCCCTCATGTGATGCTGGCAGTAGGAGACCAAGCTCTTCATCCAGGGAGGTTTGCCAGGGGACAAATTCTATGATGATGTCCACTGCACTGATAAAAGTGACATGAAGTGGCAGAAGCTAAGTCCCACTGGGGCACCTCCTATAGGTTAAGCTGTGCACTCAGCTGAGGTTGTAGGGAAACCACTGTATATCTCTGTAGGAGTGACTCTCACACGCAGGAGCACTGGACCAATGTACCAGCATCACATAGAATGGCAACATTGGTGGAACTTGCTTAAATTTGAAGCTTTTCTACCACTTGGATGTTCCAATCATTCTATGTGTGTCATTCCATGGCCAGTGATGTCTACTTCTCAGAAAGAAGATTCAAATTCTGTCATCTGAACTGTGATACTGAGAAAGGGGCTTCCACTGATGACGAGTGATCCAATATGGTGACTCACATGAAGAGAGTCACACTGACACACTGCTGTGTTTTGCATTTGGTGGGATGAATACAGAAGGGGGGAATCTATAGTGATTGTACTGTCACTGTAGTTGACCTGTAAATCCCATATTTTTATAAATGAGAAAAAAAATGATCAGGTAGATCTCTATGTCCCAGCATGGAAAGAAATTAGAGACATATGGTTAGATGAAAAAGCCAATTTCAAAAACACATTTCTAATTAGTGTACAAGAAAATGCAAAATGCTGCCTATATTTCCACTCACACACATGTATTCACCAACCTGCAGAGACAACGTGTAGAAGAATATCTACGAACTAGGTATCAGTGGTTACTTATTGGATGGCGTGGGATGGGGATGAAGCAAGGTATTGTTCCATGGTTCGTAAGAGCAAGATATTCATTTAACCCTGTGTAACTAAGGATGATGGAATATTGGGGAGGATTATTATTTTTCCTACTACTCCCACCACGACAGCTACAACATCTATGAGTACTACCTGCCCCACACCGAGTGGGTCCTCAGCCAGTCATTTGGGCAGGTTTCCAGGCTGTACATCATGGCCTCTCCATAGTTCACAAAAGTCTTTTGCAGTCTAGGGAAACGGCAAGCAATGTATAAAAGTGTTTTTGTTAAAGGTACACTTTACTCCTCAAGGGAGTAATTATTATATATTTCTGTGTTAGCATGGAACATCCTGGGAATTTTCTAGCAATGATATTAACGAGATATTTTATAATACACCTTTACAACTTTCGGAGACTGTCTTCTTTTTTTCTTTTTTGTAGTTGTTTTCTTAAACACTAATGTCTAAGTGGACAAAGATTTTTAAGGAGACAGTAGCTTTGCCTTGATTTAAGTCTACAAAGCAAGAAAGAGGGGTCATGAAATTACGAGCTGTGCAAACCTAGTCACGGGGAGGAAGAAATCGAAAGGGGTTTGGGGCATGGCCAAACCAGTGATGGTCTTTTCTGGACTTTATTCCCTCCTTCCCACTGCTGAGGGTGTTGGAACATTTGAGACCTCAGATCTCAGACCTCAGACCAGGTCCCATGCAATGTGGTATTTAGGCTTCCACCAAGCACCCCTGTGGGGTGTGACACCTAAGTTGCTATCTGTTTAGTACCTCTTCCCTAGATGGCCTTTGCTAAGGATAAGGAAGGCCCTACTGAGGAACTATCTGTGAGCAGTGGGAGCAGCAGCAGGTGGCCAAGGGATATAATCCCACTGCTAACTGCATGATGGAGGGAAGTAGCTGGGAGAGGGTAGAGACTCAGAATGGGTCTTGCATATAAATCCCAACACATCCCCTTTCAGACAGCTGAGAGAACTTGATCAAGTCTCTTTAGATTTCTGAGCCTCAGTGTTTTTCTCATATTGTCTGAGTTTGTGGGAGAAGAGGGTGACCAATGAATGTGGAGATGCTGCTGGAAACATGGCATAATCTTTCTATTTTTGTTACTGTTCATTGTGCTGGGCATTCCCGTATAAATGAGTTCACATTGCATAGGAGTAGCAAATTTATTAGCTTAAGGGTTTCAAATCCAAAAGCTATGGGGCCAGTCATGTATCAGTGATATGGGGAGAAGAGCTGGTGCGCCACAGAAGGGCGAAGAGTGATGACCATGGAAAGCCCCTGGTACACATCCTGTTCTAAGAGGGATTGACCAGGCCTCGGTTTCCCCTGAGCAATGAAGGAATGAGACACACCAGAGGTGCCATATTGTCCAACTGGCAAGGAGAAGGTGAAGTTTATTTTTTTTCTAATGTGAAATTTCCAGGTTTTTAAACATACTCTAAAACAAAACAAAACAAAAATTATGAATCTCATAGACCATTAGTCTGTAACCCATATATTAGAAGAAAAAAAAGGAAAAACAAGTCATCAAAAGAAAATCAGGGAACACCTGGGTGGCTCAGTCAGTTAGGTGTCTGGCTTCAGCTCTAGTTCTGATCTCGGGGTCCTGGCATTGAGCCCCACATCAGATTCCCTGCTCAGCAGGGAGTCTGCTTCTCCCTCTGCAGTCTCCCCACCCAAGATTATACTCTCACTCTTTCGCAAATAAATAAATAACAACTTTTAAAAAATGAGGAAAAGGCTTATCATGGCTTAGGCATAAGAAACCTACAAGATGGTATCATTGTCCCAGCAAGTGTGATGGGAGAGAAGATTTGCAGAATGGTTGGAGTGGGTCCCATAGGCCTTTGAATACCAACTCTGCCACCTCCTAGCCGTGTGACCCTGAGCAAGGCATTTAATTCACCTAGGTCTCAGTTTCCTCATGTATAAGATGGGAATAACAATAGTGTCTGCCGTAATAGTTTACTATAAGGAGTAGTTACTGAAGGCTTGTAAAGCTCCGGCCATGTGCCTCGCACATGCTATTGTGCAAGAAATTTAATTGTTGAAAAAGTAAATGCTCTTAAAAGGGTTTTTGCGAGCTCGAAAGTGTCTTACAAGTTAGACTGAGGTACACTCCAGATACACCTGTTTGGGTTTGATAATTTGTCTTTCTGAGGAGTTTGAGTTACCATCTCTACTTTGACCTAAGGGGAGTTTCTGCATATCAACAAGGACCCCTTTGGATTTGTGTGCCTCAGGAGCAGCTCATGGTTGCAGGTAGAGAGCCATCAGGCAGTTGAGAGTAAGGAATTACCAATCACCCATGAATTTTGGGTTGTAAATAGGAAACTCTCAGCAATGCTCTTCTTCATTGCATTTGTTTTCTCTTTCAGGAATATTTTTTTGCATTGGAGTTTCAAATACCGAAACACTGAGTATTTTTCTGTATGCTTTATTAATGACCAGAGCCATTGTGAATTACTCACTTCAACTATGGTTTTTGCTAAATTGTCCCAGAAAGCATTTACCTGGGCACAAATTACCCTCATAAGGTGTGTGTCTTGGAGTTGGGGGGAAGGTGGGCATGGGGAGATAAGAGGGAAAGAAGGACATCCTATGAATCGTGCCTATTCATGGTAGTTAATAGAACATGCTTGCATCTTCTATCACTTTTGATCTTTCCCGGTATAGATATTTGAGGTCAGAGAAGGCGGGAACTTCACAAAGACATCCTGCAGGTTAGTAGGGTTGGGCTGGGACCCTAGGAGTTTCCAGTTGGGATTGTATCACCCTCTCCAACACCTCTATAGAATCTAGAGCAGTAGGTGCAGTGGCTGGAGAAGTGGCTGGTAATTGGGTCAGTGGCCAAAGGAAAGTCAACACACATGGGGCCTGGCACTGGGGGGAGAGAAGCAGGATTCTCACCTCTGACCAAGGTGATGGGCACAGTTCAACAAGATGACCATGCAGTGCACGGTGAGGATCCCGATGGCCAGCAGGCTGATAGGACCCACCTGGAGGGGAAAGAGAGGTGGGCACAGTGAGCCGTACACTGATGGTTCCCATAACTGGCCCTCTCCCAGTCTGGGTGCTAGGGTCCCTCTCATGATAAAGCTGCCTCTGAGATGGAGGTCTTTGCCTGAATGTCCTTATGCCCCTAGATAGTCTAGTTCGAATGCCCTTTTAGCATCACTGCAAAGTATCTGCTCAATCTCTGCTGAGGTACTTCTTCTGACTACCCCACCACCTCCTCAGATAGCCTATGCCTTTCCTCACCTGCTCTGGGCTCTGCCTTGTAGATCCCTCCCTCCTTCTTCACAACCCAGCCCTCACCTTCTCAAAATACATGAAACCAAGGTTTCTCTTCGGACTTAGTTCTCTCCTCTAGCATAGAGCGACCAATGGAGACATTAGTGATATTTTGGACCGGATGACCCATTGTTGTGGAGGTCCTCTTGTACATTGTAGCATGTTTATATTCTTCCTTGGCCTTTATTCAAGGGTTAGTGTTACCCCCTCCCCCCATGTTTGTGACAGCTGAGAATCTGTCTAGACACTGTACATATCTTGGGAGGTGTATGTGACAAATTCTCCCCAGTTGAGTATCACTGCTCTACTACATCTAATTTGTCATTAACACTATTATTTTTAAAAGATTGTATATATTTAAGGTGTACAACATGATATATATATGTCATATATATATATATATATATATATATATAACAGTGAAGTGCTTACTGCAGTCAAGCTAATAAAACGATCTTATCCTTACATAGTTTCCATTTTTTGTGTGATGAATATTTAAAACAGAACTCATTGTCAATCCTAAGCTCTCAGATATGATCAGAGGGGTATACGGGGAAGAGGGACTCCCTCATATCTCTGTGCTGGACACGTGTGCTTTTATAGCACAACGCAACGATGTAACATTATCGCATTATCGCACGATGCAACATTAACCCAAGGTAACAAATAAGAGACCAAGAGCACCACTAGATTTCAGTAGAACATAGTCTCCATATAACAGATACGTCTTTCAATCTTGTTTACTTCTACATTCCCAGGGCCTAAGGATGCACACAGTAGGTGCTCTGTATGTACTTCTCAAATGAATCTTAGTCAGAAGTTCTGGTGGGAGATGGAAGGCAGAGAAATCATCGAATGACCATTAGGAAGCAAAAATCAGAGGATAACCGAGCTATCTTCAAATACCACACTGGCAAAGACAGTTTGGCTGAGGGCCATGTGGTAATAATACTCAGAGGTTCTAGAACCCTGAGGATTTTTAGCGAGAAAGTCTCATCTGTGAGCTGGAACTGCCTCAGACTGCGAGTCATGTCAGAAGAAGCCGGAGTCTTGATATGCCTTCTTTTGACATGTGGGCCACTTACCAGGCCTGGAGAGGAGGAGAAATTGGCATCATCTAAATGGAAATCACACGTTTGGCATCAATTCATTTCAGTGGACATAGATTGGGACTTGCTGTGTGTCAGTCTCTACAGCAGGCAGTGTGAAGAGGTATAAAGATACATCAGAGAGTTCCTGACCTCAGAGCTTTCAGGTAAGTGAGGAAAGGAGGTATTCTAAAAAGTCATGACTCATCTTTGTAAGAATTCTGGGTGTGGTGGATATAAGTTCTAGAAGAACACAAGGGGGAGGTGGCATCCATTTTAGTAGGAAACAGTAAAGTTTCCCAGAGGAGGCACATTTCAAAAGACAGAAACAAGGGGGAATGGACAGCAGCAGTCAGGAGACAGAGGCTGGAAGACGCAGGGTGTCAGGGGACTGGCAAGGCCTCCTCTTTCCAGCCCCTTTCTCACAGTGAACCTCAGGGTCTGAAGCAAGAACCAGCGGTCACATGTCTGCAAGGACCAGACTGCTAAGGCAAAGCAACGAAATGCACTGGTTACAGTTCTAGGAGTGGGGAGGACTCTGGCAAAGGGCACTGAGTACCAGTATGCAAGAGCAGAGGGTCTTTAAGAATAGTGGTGGGGTGGGGGAATTGGATGAAGGGGGGTCAAGAGGTACAACTTCCAGTAATGAGATAGACAGGTACAACATGATGGTCTTAGTTAATACGCCTATATGCTATGCCTGAGTTGGTAAGTATATGATAAATAATACCTATGCTTATATAAGAAGAGACAGACGTTAACCAAACTTAATGCGGTAATCATGTTGCAATACATGTATACCAAGTCATTATGTGGTACACCTTAAGCATATATGGTACCATATGTTATTTACAGATGGTACCCTAAATTGCCCACTGATAAACAGTACAGAGGCCTTAGGGGCTACCGCCTCTTTCCTCCAACTGGGTAAAGCTAGTTTCCACTGCACAGGTCCCTCTTACCAGTAAGCCGGCATTTTTCATGGCCAGGGGAAGCCCCAGGAACCCTGTGCCAATGTTGCATTTCAATAAATGGATCAACGTTTGCATAATCCTGCAGGGGGAGAGTAGGGAGACAGTAGGGAGACAAGAGGGTATGTTAGTGGATGGGGAAGGTGACCCAAAGCTCAGGTCCTTTCAGCATCTCCAGCACCCTCTGTTGAGAAGAGGGACAAAAACAAGATGAAGTGGACCCTGTAACATCTGATCCACAGCTGGTGCTAGTTTAGGTGACCCGACAAATCTTTAACACACAAGAGGCTCTACTGAAAAGATTCACCATTGCTATCATTCTGGGTAACTCCCTGGGAGCAGTTTATGCATTAATTCATCCAATGATTTATTTCACAACACATTCAGTTACATAATATTTATTAAGACCTATTAGCTGCTTGACATAATAGATGAACAATAAAAAACTTTAATAATAATTTTCTTAATTTCTAGAGTAATTATTGATGCCAGGTCAGTTATTAATTTCGCTCACTAGTAAAAACATAACTTCTCACAACCTATGGAGTGTTTTCTGGCTCCAGTTCACTCCATCCATTTACTCAACCAACATTCCACAAACCGTTCTATGTTCTGCATTAGGTACAATTTAATAAAAATTGTTACAGTGCATACAGAATGCTTATTCCATGTGGCAGGGTTTTGGGTACCAGGGTTCTAAATACCCTCCACACCTGTGCCAGCAGTTCCTGCCCAGGCACCACCCATCCACTGGGAAGGGGGAAGGTGGGACAAGATCATGAGAAGAGAATCAAGAAGGAACTGAAATGAAAAGCTGAGTGCAAGAGCAATGCACTCAGAGGTAAGGAGCACTGAGTTCTGAGTTCTAGCTCTGCTATTAACCTATGAAGTTTTCTCAGTACTTTGGAAAGATCCTTAGCTGCTTACGTTTTCTGTTTCTTCATCTGCGAAAAAAGAGAGAGAAGAGGGGACTAATTCTTGCCCTTACTTCCAGGGTAATGGCAAGAATCAGAAGAGGTAATGATATGATGAATCTTGGAACCATGAAGTGCTTCTACGATGTTAGGCATCACCACCACCACCACCACCACCATCATCATCATCATCATCATCATCATTATCATCATCATCATCCTCTTCATCATCAGCATCACTACTACCTTTATGTCTGGTGCTCATCTGCTAGAAGGAATCCCTGGAAGGGGAAGCAGAGCTGGGTTGAAGGCAAATAAGGGCTGGTTTAAAGCAGAAAACCTTGTTAGTGAATTAAATCTTTCTGCCTCTTGGTCTCCCAATTCTCTTACCCCAAAGCAGGCACTGCTGCCTGCTCTCTCTCTCTCTCTCTCTCTCTCTCTCTCTCTCTGTACTTTCAGAGGAAGCATATGCCAAGTCAGTATTTGTGTTTTATATATGTAGGTGTTAAGATTTGATGTACATTACGACATTGCCATTTGGAAATGTACCCATGTAATTCTTCCAGGATGACACGAGTGGGGGCATTTCCTGACATCCTTTCCACACTGGCTTTTGTCATTTACAATCTTATTGTGCCCAAGGCTATTATCTGATCTGATTACTGGATAGGAGTCTAACTGGCAGTAAATTCTAAGAAAAAGTTCCATGTGTCTGTGTTCATAGCAGAAGTAGGGACATGGGGCTGGAGGTAACCTTTTGTTTCCTAGGTGGGTTTGTAGAAAGCAAGGAGGGAAGGAGAGAGAATGAGTAATAGCAGATACAGAGAGAGGGGAAAGCAGTCTGAAACTGGAGGAGCACGCCGCCAGCTTATGATAAACCTGTTCCTAGAATCAAGCTCCTGTTGGGATGCCTACTCTATTTGGGTTCTCTGCAAAAGCTAGGAGACAAGTGTAATAGTATCAGAGCCACACAGATCAGCCTTCTTAGATCTGGCTTTCCTCTTTCTCCATGCATCTCCTGTCCATTGAGGCTAAGGGTGTTAGGAAGAGAGAAGTAGGCAGATGTGGCCCAGAGCTGTGAAGGCAGCAGCACTTGGCCTCAGGTCTGGAAGGGCAGTGTGGCCACTTACGATAATCCATTGGCTTCCTCAGTGGGATGGACGTTCTGTGAAACAACGCTGCTCCGACTCTCTGAGAGTGACTTCGACCCATTGTCCAAGGAGCTCGGCTCACTGTTCAAATCCTTTCCAAGCAGTGACGTCTTCAACATGGTGAGTAGGTGGTGGCAGCCCAGGGTGAAGGCCTGTATCAGCCTTGAACCAGCCTCCCATGGGTTTTTCTCCAGAGAAACCAAGGCTGCAAGCCCAAGATGCTGGTTCCTGTTTCCCAAGGGTGCCTGACCCAGATTGAAGCTCAAATGTGCAAATCAGTGAAATGTTGGTGGCAGGGGAAGCTGCTGTTGACTATGCCTCACTTGGCTTTTGGGGAATTTCGGAGAGTCTCCTCTCAGCATGACCCTCAGGGCCCCTCACCATTGGTCGATCACACACCAGGAGTCACCTGGGCTTCCAGTCCCTCCCAGGTCAGCCCTAAGTGCTATAGGGCAAAGTGAATAGTGTGACTGGGAGGAGGAAGTCACCATGGGACTGCAGGTCCTGGTGCCTGGATATAGGGCCAGGTTGAGAGCTTGTCTACCTCTGCGAGGAGGAAGCCAGAACTACCTCACAATGAGGGCTGCCAGCCAATAAGGTGCTACAGAATCCCAGGACGCAGGTGTGGCCCCACCGAGACTCAGCCAGCCACTACCTTCCCTGGGTGGGAATGAAGAGCATATTTTAAGGCCCACTTCAAGTGCTACCTGCTCAGAATTCCTGTACAAGAAGGGCATGTGTTTTCTACCTACTTGGAAGGGAGTACAAGCAAATTTTTTAAAAAATCATTTATTCAACAAATATCTATCAAACACCTAAGATATTCTAGGCCCTGGTCTCCCTCCTGGGAATATATTAGGGTAGAAATGTATTACAATCACAATCTCCACCCTCATGGAACTGCAGTCTAGTGAAGAATCCCCAATGTCATGCGACCAATCTCCAGTTCCCTTTTCTTCTCGCAAAACTGAACCTCTGTCCCCATTAAACTGCTGCCTGCTCCCCTCTCCAGCCCACCCCACCATTCTATATTTCTAGGAGTCTGACTACCCCAGGTACCTCATAAAACAGGAATAATGCATTATTTGTCTTTTTGTGACTGGTTTATTTCACTGGACACATTTTTCCTCTTTTTCACTTTGGCCATAATCATTCAAGGTCCCTCTTGGGCCTTGTTGGTTCAGAACTGTGTAAGTCCAGAGCCCAACTATATGTTTGATCATCAGCAACTTTCTTCCTATCTCTCAGCCTGTTTTCCTTATTTGAAAATAGGAGCAATGACAGTACATTATCTCCTAGGGCTGTTGTAAGAATTAAGTGAGATAATCCCACACAAAACACAGAAACAGCTTGGTGAGGGAAGGAAGAAAGGATTTCCTATGATTGATTCAAGAGTAAGCTCCGAACGTTAAAGAATCAGTTGGGATGGTGAGGGGTGGAGGGTCTGTGTGTCTGAGTGTGTGTGCTTGTGTGTGTGTCTGGGTGTGTGTGTGTACACTAGTGCCAAACAACAACAAAAATTTAATATCCTCACCATTCAAACACAATTCTAGCAATTGGTATTCTTTAGTGTTGCTGATAATTATTAACAAGTCTCCCCAGCTTACATTTCTTGGTTACATCTGTGTTACTAAATTTCCTTTTTCTCTCCAAAATTGAACTTTAGTCAGATTAGTCTAAATGATGTGAACATCTTACACAGTAGAGGCTTATCCCTGAACAAGGACTGTAACCATTTTTTAATAACAGAGGACAATCTTAAACTGAGCAAGGCTGGTTGGGGCAATGGTGGAATATGGCCGGAGAAGCTTGGCCACAGTTCTGAACCCATCAGTGAAAGTGCTTTGGGTCTGCTGATGAAACTGAGAGGTGCAGGGTGGAAAAGATCAGCCAGCTCTTTGGCCAGGTGGGCTGTGGACCACTGCATAGGCTATGAATGCCCTGCCTCCCAGCAGGTACTCTGCAGTCTATGGGATCTGGGTGTAGTCTGCTGACCCTTCTCTCACCTGAGCAGGGCTGGTGTGCATGAAGTACCTTCCTGAAGTCTAGCAGGTAGAAAGTAACACACAAAAGGAGCAGACCAGGATTTAGGAACTGGGGCAGACACTCTCCCCCAACATCTTGGCTGTACAGGAAGGATCATGGTTGAAAATAAGTAGGAAAGGGCTTTTTCAAATATTCGCTTAAAATGGAAACAGAAACAATCATGGTACATTCCTATAAATTATAGTGGTCTGATGAGAAACTCTTTGTCCTGGGATTATAGATCTGCCTAGAGTATCTACTTGGTTATTTGGGGTGCTTTCTTAATTTTAGTGATTTTAGGGAGGAAGGAGCAAACACTACCTGGAAGGTTGAGATGGTGTTTCATGCTGGCTGGCTCCTGATGTCAGCCACGCTCAGACATGAGAAAAGACCCAGGACTGTCAAGGAAGCAGGTCAGAGTGGAAGGGAGGGCAAGATTCAGAGACAGGAGACCCAAGTTCTACTGGAAATCCAGGTCAATGGCGCCACCTGTGGAAAGCCACACTTAGTACTCCCAAGCAGTCAGTGTCCTGCCCTGGTAAGGACCAATGATGTCACCCCACTTAGTCGATTACCTGTAATTCTTCCCCAGTGGATAGTGAACTAGCTTTTTGCGGGCAGGGATGCTCTTCTAATCGGTATATGTCCTTTTGAGTGAGTATCAGTTAACTTTTGTTGCATAAAAACTCCCACACTTTAAGACTTAAAAACCACATTTATTATTTCTCACAATTCTGTGGAGGGCGATTCTTATAATCTGGGTCAGTCTGGCTGGGGCTGGGCATCGTCTAGGCTTCCCTCATGTGTCTTGAACTTGGCAGGCAGGTTGATCTGAGGGATGAGTTCAACTAGGATGATTTGCTTCTGCTCCACATGGCCCCTCATCCCTCAGTAGGTTAGCTCAGGTTCCTTCACCTGGTGGTTGTGGCTCCACAGCACAGTGAGAATTGAAAGTCCTGATGCACAAGCAGTCACCCAAGCCCTGCTTGTACTACATTTACTAATGTCCCATTGGCCCAAATAAGTTGTGAGGGCAAGACCAGATTCAAGGGGTAGAGACCTAGATTTCACCTCTTGATGAGAGGAGCTGCAAAGTCACTGTCAAGAGGAATTTGTGGCCATTTTTGCAGTTTACTCCAACAACCTTGAACTGTGCTTGACACACAGTAGGTAGGATGTTTGTTGCAAAAATTAAGAGGTAAATAATGTGAGATACTGTAATGGTACTGTCCACTCCCCTCCTCCCTACCACTGACACATCTACTTCCACACCTCCTATCTGCTGTTGACATCTTTGAACTGGGCCAAAACTTCACCCAGTGGCTTAGAAAGTTTATTATCCTTGACTTAAATATGATGGTTCCTTTCTGAGAGTTGCAGCTCACATTGGACCTCTCTGCCCTATCTATTTTGTCATAGGAGTTGTGTATACCTTGTTGGATTATAGGTTATGTCCCCTAGGCTCTGTTCTTTGACTCGATCTGGAAAAGGAGAAACTGTCTACCATGTCAGGGTCAGCGTCAGCCGGCTCTACCTCTTCTGTCAGTTGCTGTCACTTGGTTTCCCCCTGGTGGCCTCTTCTTGCATAGCACTATTCAAGGTACAAAATCCACCTTGTGAATTGCTAAGAAGTGGGATGAATCAAGAGCCTTCCATGGGAGACTCTTAAATTAAAGGGAAAACTAGAGATGGAAAGAAAATTAATAAACAAGAACAAAGTTGTAAATTGCCATCTAGACCCTGTAGCTGGTGAGTCCTTTCTTGCTTCACCATGACTTGGCCCAGAAAAAAGATAAAGAGGCAAAATAAAGATCAAGCATACAAAAGATATCCCTATCAGTAAAAGTCACGTGCTGGTGGGTAAGGAGCAGTGCCATTATCATTGAATAAAAATGGTGGAGTTGGAAAAGGTGAGGGGTTGTCCTGAGAGGATCAGCTCGTCCAGGGCCTGGTAAGTCCCCACCACAAAGCCCACAAAGCCCAGGATGCAGATTAGGGCATCTTTGGCAATGGTGAGGGGGCTCATGCCCTCTGAGTAGTAGGTGGTGATCTCCAGTAGGGGTGGAATGATGAGAGCCAGGGCACTGCTGCTCACGGACCCCACCAGGGAGAGGACCAGGTCCAGGCGGGGGATGAGGATGGCCAAGGTACCTGTGGAAGATGATACAGGATACATGGATCTTCAGGACTTAGTCAAGCATTCCAAGCTTGGTTTTAGGATCCTTTTCTTAAACCATAAACCAGCTGTTTCAGTTGCATAAGGAAAACAAGAAAGTCATATAATGTTTTAGTCCTGTTCACTAGATGTTATGCATTAAAAATTTGGTGTGTCTCCTATAATTTTTCCAAAATATGCATTCATATAGTTGGGAACAGAAATCTTCCCTCTGCCTACTTAGGTTCAGTGACCAGGGGTGCAGGGCCTGGGGATTTTCTGACAGAATTAACAGGACAAAGACAGGATTTGCTTAGGGCTAGGGTGACTTCCAAGTAGTTGCTCCCAGAACAGCTGAAGATAGGGGTTCACATGCCCATTTCCTAAGTGGAAAGAAGTGGGCAGAAAGAGCATATGTAAGAACAAGTGGAAGTTATGACTGGGTCAGATAGTTTATTTAGGAGATTACTCAGTCTGTGATGATGGTCAGTCTCCCTGTTGGTTGAAAACCTTCCAGAGGGGGGATTTATTCAGGCTGTACTTCATCAGAAGGTCCTGCTTAATTCAGCAAAGGAAGTTCAGATAAGGATTTATTTTTCCCCTCCCTGTAGTTGCTGTTCAAGTGTTTTTAGCTTAATCTAATTTTTATGCCACTGGGGCATATTTCACACCCCCACATTATTCAACAATGATTAAGGGGTACCTGGCAGGCTCAGTCGGTTGGTGTTCAACTCCTGGTTTCGGCTCAGGTCGTGGGATCGAGCCCCACATCGGCCTCCCTGTTCAACAAGAGTCTGCTGGTCCCTCTCCCTCTGATGTTCCCCCAATCTCTCTCTCAATAAATAGATAAAATCTTTTTTAAAAAGACAGTGATTAAGCTCTTAATTAATAAATAACATTAAATAACAGTGCTAGGAACTGTCTCATCTGTTTGGGACACATCAACATACAGAAGATACAAAAATTTTTTTAAAGTGTTTGTAAAGCTACCATTTTAATAATTAACATGAGTGCATATACCTCTTGCAAATGATTAGAATGTGAAATTATAGGAGAAAGGGGTCTTCAGTTGGAACAAGATTGCAGGGTCTCATTAAAAGAATGTCTTCTCCAGGTTTTACATACATGTCAGAGAACAACAAGCACCAGAAGCTAAAGATTTTGAAATTATCTATTTTTTAATGGGATGTTTTATAGGCCTGGGCTTCCACATTTTTTTATTTAACTTGTTGGAAGACTTTTACCAAGAAAGTTCAGAAGCCTCTCCCAGTCTTCTTGTGAGGAATGTGGTATTAGAACCAAAACAAGTCTGGAAGGCAGGATTCTGGCTTCCCCTTGTGTGGCCTTGGGTTAGGTCCCTACCTCCTCCTCAGGTAGTTTCCTCCTCTGCAAAATGGGGATAAATGCTATCTATTCTTTTAGATATTATAGCTCACACTGTAAATGGTGTTCAAGTTTTAAATTCATTTATATGCCCCAAGATAACTGTGTTGATATAAAATACTGAGTTAATATAAAGCACTATAATATAACTCAGAAAAGTTATCTGTATTGTTACTTCACTTTATTTCTTCAATTGTCCAGATTGGGGCGACACATGCAGACACTGTAGGCTTCAGGAATTACTATCTTCATATTTAGGACAAATGCCTTGATCTCTCTGGAGTCTCTAGGGTTCCAAATGGCAGAAGGCCTATTTCCTGGGGTAAACTGGGAACAAATCATTTCAAAGAAAGAAAACCGGTGTCCACTGAACTGCATTGGTTGGTCTAGTGCAGCAAGAAGCAAGAATCTCCCTGAGGAGGAGTTTGAGAATCACAATTAAAAGGAACCTTAGGGACAGCTGGGGAATGCCACGCTCCATACAGGAATCTCTATTGTCTCCATCATCCCTGCTAAAAGATTTGCAGAAGTGAGGTGCCTTGGATCATGGGACCTGGGACATAAGGAGGACTGTGAGGGGGTGAGCAGGGACAGCTGAAGCCCAGGGGCCAAGTCCAGCTCACTGCTGCTGGTGGGAAATGTGATCCTCTGCTTGCCAGACCATGTTAACGGTTCCCCCAACCAAAACGTTAGAAATCTGGATTTGTATGTGTGATCTCGGACATTTTAAATGTTGGCACAAGTTTATACATCATTCTGAGTCTCAGAAACCCACTTCTGCTGTCAGATTAGACTCACTGGCCATTGAACTCTTCTTGGAGGTGAAGGGTGCTGACTCTGGACTTGGATGATGTGGGTTCAAATCCAAGTTCTGGCACATCCTGGTCAGTTACTTATGGCTCCCTGTTTCAGTTTTCTCATTTGTAAAGGAAAGTTTATCATAGTCCTACCTCATAAGAATTCCTGCAGGGCTGAATGAAATAGTATGAAAACACAGCCTAAGAAGAGGACAGCGGCTGGTACGCAGTAGGTATTTAATAAATATCAGGTCTTATCATTATGATTATTGTCCAACCTGCTGCGTCATTCCCTCAGGCTGGACACCTGTGAATCCGACTAGTTAGGTACAGGGAAGAATTAGGTTGTCCCTGAGGCTTACATGGGTTGCTCCTTGTAAACCTTTAGTGCGGTCCTTGAGATAAAATTAGTGCTCAGTCAGTGCTGGTTATCAGGACTCTGCTTCACCATCTGGTAGATTCCTGACAGCCTCAGGAAAAAGAGCAACATTTTGCTTGGCCTTGTACTCACCTGTCAGGCAGACCATGGCGAGGCGGATAGAAAAATCCAGAGGCAGTGTCCAGCGCTTTGATACCTGGGAAGTGGCAAAGGGGATAATGATTTCTGCAGGGACGTAGAACTGCAGGGCATAGGTGCACAGGATCCCAACGATGTACAGGAGCTTGACCGACTGGTACAGCCTGCAGAACAAACCACAGCAATGCTCCCTGAGGCCCCCAGGCACGGTAGGCATCCAGCCCCTTGGAACATTAACCTCTGACCACAGGATCGTCCCTTGGGCTCCAGGTTCCTTGTCTAAAAACAATGGGCAGGGGACTTCCCAAGAGCCAAGAGGGAGTCACAGCAGAGCATATGGGGAAAACAGAGTGAAGCATCATGGATTTGAATGGCAACAGGGGGTCATCTCTAAAGAAAAAGAATCTTGACCATGGCTACATGTAACACCTTCACAAAGCACTTATTACTTGATGGTCAATTTTAGATTGAGGAACTAGAGTCTCAGGCCAGCTGCCTTACCCAGAGAGACACAAGTGGTAAGACCAAAAAACCTGGGTCTAAAACACATCCATCCCTTGTGATCTAATGTAGTCCTTAGCAATTCTCTGGATTCCCCCAAAGCCCTTGGCACATAACAGGCCCTCAGCACCTCCTTCTACTAGGTTGAGAGAACTGCAGAGTCTCGAATCCTTGGGGGAAGAATCAGTCTATAAACAGGGTTGGGAGGGGGTTGGGAAGTAAGAGCAGAGGCAGGATTACTTGCAGGCCTTGGACTAAGGACACAGACAGGGTGTGATGGGGGTGTGGAGTTTACCAAAGCCTTTTTTTGACCTATGGAGATAGAATTTTTTCCTTTATTCCACTAATGTGGGAGCTGCATCTCACATGTTTAGTAAACCTGTGTTTATGTGTGTGTGTGGGTGCTGGGAGCCACCCCTTAGGAAGATTAACTTCCACATTTCTGAGTTTCTTGCTCACACTAGTCCTGCTGCTGCCTGAAACACCACTTTACTCCATTTCCATCTGTCCCATCTTTTGAGGTGTACTGCATGCCCAACTTAATCCCCATGGCAAGTCTGCTTTACAGATGAAGACACTGTCAGGAGGTTAGGTAAATAATTCATGGCCACAACCTAGGAGGGAGTGCTGTGAGAACATGCGCCCACGCATGGCAGGGTTGTCCTTGTCTGGATGGAGTTGTCTTGTGGCACAAAAACATTCTAGTGCTGATGGATTTCTTTCCTCAAAAGTCCCCAAAGCCTCTTTGCTACTCTGGAGGCCTCCTTGATCTGTTCTATTTGTGTATATACAATACCCCTCTGCCACTGTCACTGGATCATGAGCTGGGGAAGGTAGTGAAGTTCAGGATCATAGTCAACTCAATCAGCACCCTCCATGCCCGTGTGCCTAAACCGGCATTTGCACATAACTGGCAAGTGGTAAATGCTTGATGATGGATATTTATCACCTTGGGAAAGGAGCCCCATTTAGGCAAATTAAACGTCCAGGTGGCCCTTAAAGAGACAAACATCCTGTAATTAATAACATGCCTCAGTGTGGGAGACAGTGCTGCACAATGCACAATGCAATACGGGTTCATGTGTCTATTTAGATATGGTACTGTTAAAGTCTGAGTCAGCTAACTTGCATGAATTGGGTGCATTTGAACACAGAATTTTTCCAGTGGTATCCCCAAATTGATTCTTGTCTTACTACTTGTCTTACAACTTTTTCATCCTACCTACTCTAACTTGGAGGATGTGCACCCTTGGCTGTGACAAAGCAAGGTTTGTTGCGCATATCTTAGGAAATATAATAGGAGATGAGTGTTGCCACCCACCAGCTCCTCTCTCTGCCTGTTTTTCTGCCAGAGGGCCCCTCCCTTCTCTCCTTAGGTGGCCATGAACTGTCACTTCTCTCTCTTCCTAAATCATGTCCTTCCTCATATTAAACTGTCAAGGCCTCACTCAACATGGCAAGCTATTGAAGGAGGAGCTCCTTGGACAGAGAAACCAGAGCCCAAGGTTCTAATGACAGCTCTGATTCTCCCCGTGGAGGCCCTCTAGACCTTAGTTTGCCATCTATGGGAGGGAGGAGGCAGTCACCCACACATTCCCACCCAGCCCTGAGTCCCCACCACCTGCGGGCCTGTGAAGTTACCAGCAGTTGGGTAGGTTAAGGGTTATGCTGGCCTTGATGTCGTTTCCAAACCGCATGTAGCCCAGAGATCCGATGCCGATGTACAGGGCAGTGATGATGGACATTCCCAGAGACAGGATGGCTGGGAAGCGGCGGGCATCCTTCATCTTGTTTTCCAGGGGCAAAACCTACATAAGGATCATAGTGTAAAAAGAGAGGAGAAAGAAGAACATGAATAAAAGAAAGGCATGCCACTTCTGAGTATAACACAGAAGAACTGGAGGCAGGGACTTGAATAGATAGCTGCACAACTGTCTTCATAGCAGCATCATTTACAATAGCCAAATGTAGAAGCAACCCAAGTGTCCACTGATGGATAAATGGATAAACAAAGATGGTATATACATACAACAGATATTACTCAGCCTTTAAAAAGAAGGCAATTCTGACCCATGGCATAAAATGGATCATTATGTTGAGTGAAATAAACCAGTCACAAAATGACACATACTGCATGATTTCATTTACATGAGGTATCTGAAGTTGTCAAATTCAGAGTCAAAAAAGTAGAATGGTGGTTTCCAGGGACTCATGGAGGGGCAAATGAACAGTTATTGTTCAATGGGTACAGAGCTCCAGTTTTTCAAGACCAAAAGATGAATGGCGGTAATGGTTGCATGATAATGTGAATATATTTAACGTCACTTAACTATATGCTTAAAAATGGTTAAGATAGTAAATTTTACGTTAGGTATATTGTACCACAATAAATGAGATAAAAGGGAAGAAAGGAAGGAAGGGCTGAACTCACAGGATGATCCTGGACCATCAGGAAGGAAGGGCCCTTCTTCAGGTTGTGTAGATCAAGGAGCTCAGCTCTTGCTGGCTGAGCTTGATCTGGCCAGCAGATGCATTTTGTTTGGCCAGCCTAGCCTTTTAGACAACTGAAAGTGAATGTCTTTGGCCACCCTATTCTTGCCCCATTTACCAGGCCCATCTCTTCCCCCTCACACAGATATATACCTAGTTTCTTCACTCACATTGCCTTCTAAAGGCATTTGAGTTTGAGACTTTCAATTCTAGTGCATTCACTTCTCTCTGTTCAGATGGTAAGGCTGTGACTCAGGTTACACAGTGGACTGTGGCAGAGCTGGGACTGGCGGTTCCTGGTTCCTCAGCAGGACATTTCCCTACACATCATGTTCTCGGGAGCCTTCTTCCCCAGATGCATACCTGAGAGAATCCAAGTTGAGACAGACTGCCTGGGGCCTGCTGGGCATCCCAAGGTCGCTTCTGTTTTTGGAACCAACATTGTGGCCTCTCATCCCATAAATTCCTTCTTAGGCTTTTATTGGCTGACAGCCTCCCTCCACCTTCTTCTTCTCCTTGCACGCTTTGCATGAACCACTAGCCTGATCTGTGCCTCAGTTACTTTATCTGAAAACTCACCTATTGGAATTTTTTTGAGATTTATATGAGCACCATAACAGCATACAGTAAGGGCTTAGTAAATGTCAACCATTCTTATTTTTTAATACTGTGAAGACTAGATCTCTATGAAGATGGTGCTTATATAATTCTTATTTTACAGATGAGGAAACAAGACTGCCTCAAGATGGAGTAACTTGCCCCAAGTTACACACTTGAAAGTTGCAGAGTGAGGCTGCAGACTGGGGCTGTCTTCCGAAGTTCAAGTACTTGCTTCTCCTCAATCTCCAGCATTGTTATTTATTACTCAGTAGGACCTGAGCATCTACTCCCTTGTACTGGTAATTCCTTTTTTGTCCTATATGCATCTCAACCCCATGCAAATGGAAAATGCTTAAAAGGAATCCATGTCAAAGTCATCACGTGCCTTTCCACTTTCTTCCAGATTGAGGGCAGGAAAATGTCCATGGAGATCACACAGAGAGTGAATGATCCAACCTGAGCTTTCCTATCCTGCAATTCATTTTTACTGCATAAATTCTCCAGGCTAAAAATTATCTTCTTTAATCGTAAAGTAAAAAATTATCTATTTTTTTTTACTTTCTCCTTCTCTCCTCCCACAATCAAACTGATAAATAGCCATATACATAATGTGCTAAGGTCCCTGGACTGGGAGTAAGGAGCACCTGGTTTAGACACAGCTGCAGGTGTCCCAGCTGGCGACCTGGCTCAAGTCCCTTCCCCTTCAGGGCTCAGGCTCTTCTGAAAAGTTTGGAAACTATGCTAGAAGATTTCTAGAGCTAACGTGAACTCTTATACTAATCATCATTAGCACATAGTAGGTGTTCAGTACTTACTGAACAGTAACTACCATCTTTTAGTGGGGAATTAGAGCTCAGAAGGTAACCCCGCGGCTTTTTGCCACGACTATCCAGAATTATAAATATAAATATAAAGTGCTTCCACTTCCATTAAGATAGTGTAGGCACGTTCCAGCTCTCTTACTGATTAAAACTAAAAGCCCTGGGCAGAATACATAAAACAACTATCCATGGACTCTGAAAAGTATATAATAGCACAGGGTTTAATCAAAACCAGTAAAAAGGACCATATGGTACTGGATTTCTTGATTTTTTTTTTTCTTCCTGTATCTCCCAATTTACACTCCAGAGGACCTCAAATCCTAGAATCCTATGCAGTAGATGGAGACAGAAAAAAGTCCAAGAGAAACCCTCTTTCTGGTCAGAAGACATAGAACAGAGGCCCTGTGGGACAGACAGTATGGAGGGGGCCCCCAGTTTTTGGTTTCTGCCTTCAACGCAGGTCATGGTCCCAGAGTCAGTTTTTGGTGTCTGCCTTCAACTCAGGTCATGGTCCCAGAGTCCCGGGATCAAGTCCCGCCTCCGGCTACCTGCTCAGCCAGAGACCTGCTTCTCCCTCTCTCATTCCCCCTGCATGTGTTCCCTCTCTAGCTGTGTTTCTCTATCTGTCAAATAAATAAATAAAATCTTTTTTAAAAATCAAGAATTTCAAGATGATGAAAGCAGAGCATTAAACCATGTGTGGGATCCTTCCAAAGACAGGTCCCTATGTGACTGCATAGGTTGCATGTCTATGAAGCAGGTCCTAAAAGGAATTACTGTTTGTTCTCTCTCTCTTTCTTTCTTTCTTTCTTTCTTTCTTTCTTTCTTTCTTTCTTTCTTTCTTTCTCTCTTTCTCTCTCTCTCTCTCTCTCTCTCTCTCTTTCTTTCTTTCTTTCTTTCTTTCTTGTTTTTCCCTCTCTCTTTTCTCTCAGTGTTTAACCCCAGTTGGACTCAGTAATAGGAAGTGCATAGTCCTAAAGTGAGGCTATAACTCTGGCTTCCTAGCCAGAGAACCAGAAAAAGAAGCCCCTGGAAGCTGGTGACTGTGCAAGAAAACATGGATAGGAGAAAATGGAGAAAATGACCCCTAAGTCTGTAAGTGAATTCCTAACTTCTGCCCTAAGTTGTGAATGTGTGGGAGTGATCTGAAGCATCAAAACATTGTTTAAAGAAATGAAAGAAGACCCAAATAAATGGAAAGACATGCCATGTTCATGGGTTGAAAGACAATACTGTTAAGGGTTTTACAAAGATGCAAAGGCAATTCAATGGAAAATGGGCAGTGTTTTCAACAGACGATGCGGGAACAATTGGTTATCCTATTTAAAAAAACTTTGTCAAAAATTATCAAAAATTAAGGATCATAGATCTAAATGTACAATGAAAACTATAAAATATTTAAAGAAAATATAGGAGAAAATCTTTGTGAACAAAGTGTTTTTAGATAAAACACTAAAAGCAGGATTCATAAAATGAAAATTTTGATGTATTGGACTTCATCAAATTTAAAACTTTTGCTCTATGAAAGGCACTGTTAGGAGAATGAAAAGAAAAGCTACAGACTACAAAAAATATTTGCAACTGTATAGCCAATAAAGGACTTGCTTTTATAATATAAAAGAATTCTTAAAACTCAACAGCTTAGTTTTTTACAAGTTTGCAAATCCTGGAACAGATACTTCACCAATGACGATATACAGAGGACAAGCCCACAAAGTGATGCTCAAAATCATGGGTCATTAATAAAATGCAAATTAAATCACAGTCAAACACTACTTTTAACCTATTAGAATGTCAGATTAAAAAAATGCTGACAGGACCTATAAGGACTAGCAAGCAAGGATGCAGAACAACTGGAATGTTCATCCATTCCAGTGGGAAAGTATAGCTATTATGGAAACCTGTGTGGCAGTTTATTATAAAGCTAAACAACATACATTAATATGTGACTGGCAGGGGCACCTGGGTGGCTCAGTCATTAAGTGTCTGCCTTCGGCTCAGGTCATGATCCCGCAGACCCGGGATCGAGCCCCACATCAGGCTCCCTGCTCGGCGGGAAGCCTGAGTCTCCCTCTCTCACTCCCCCTGCTTGTGTTTCCATTCTGGCTGTGTTTCTCTCTGTCAAATAAATAAATAAAATCTTAAAAAAAAATATGTGACTAGCAAAGCTACTCCTAGAGAAATGAAAACATATGTTTACATAAAATCCTGTACACAAATGCTTACTTATAGCAGCATTATGCCTAACTGTCAAAAACTAGAAACAACCTAACTGTTCTTCAGTGGGTGATCAATCATGGTGCTGCCTATACAGTGGGAGCTCAGCAACAACACAGGTGACCTTACATGCTGTCTCCAAAGGTTACATACTGCATGATCCCAGGTATATGACATTCCGGAAAAGATAGAACAATAAAGAACAGAAAGTGGTTGCCAGGGGTTAGTAGGAGATGACAAGCTGACTATAATGGGACATTATAGCTGTCTATAATGGGACATGGAGCTGTCCTGTGTCCTGATTGTGGTACATCTATGACTCTATGCATTCCCAAAACTTACAGAAATGTACACACTCCCCCCACCAAAGTGAATTGTACTATATGCAAATTAAAAGTAAACAAAATTACATACACAGCACTATCCTTCCTCAAGTGTGGAAACACAAACTATATAATAATCCATTGAAAATATAGTACTTCCCAGTTTAAAACTCCTCTTGTTTGTTTCATTAAATCCTGTAAATTGTATACTTCCATTTGTCATGAGTTTAAAAGATTAGGAAACACAGGCTGGTATAAAGATAAACGTTTAATAGATGTATTGGGACAAGAGGGTACTTGCCCTGTGTGCACACAGAAACCTAGAAACCCAGAGAGCTCCTGTTCAGAGCGCCACCCATAGGGGAAAGAGTACCCCAATTCAAAGCTTACCACACCAATGCTTTCAAATGAAAAAACAGCTGTTCCAAAGAAGAGAGGGTAGGTCTTCCAACTTGCTATCAGCGGCAACCGGCTAGGGTCTGGAATTTCCTACAGGAGAGAGAAATGTAGGAAGGCCTTAACTCTCAAAGCATGTTTCAGTTCATTTATGAGGGGAGTATTCTGAGTGTAGACCTAAATTAAAAAAAAAAAAAAAAATGGAATGTCAAGAAATTTGGAAAACTTCAGAAGGAAGTAGACATCAAAGTTGATTTTAATATGTATGACACGGAAGAGCCAGAGGACAGTAACATTGAGGTATTGTCAAAGCACTGAAGGGTCAGTACCTCATGGGGGGAGAACAGTTTACCAGAATCCTCCAAAAGAAAATCTAATGCACCGTAGGTTGGTACCAGCCTGTAGTGCCCATGAACACTTGGAATATGTCAGTGGTTACAGTGACAGAAACTGCTGTGACTGTTTTTAGTAATAATCTCGGGAGTCCAAAGTCATTAGTTGGATGGGAAAGTCCCTTTTTCTTCAATGAGCTATAAACTGAAGGAAAAGAAAGTATAGGGAATAAATATGTTATGTACCCTGTGACCTGAATGGGACAATAATTACAGAGCCATTTCTCTAACTGGGCAACTTCAAGAACTGTCCAAAAATGAATCAAAGGTAGCTGTCTTTTTTTTTTTTTTTTTTTTTAATTTTTTAAAGATTTTTTATTTATTTGACAGAGAGAAACACAGCCAGAGAGAGAACACAAGCAGAGGGAGTAAGAGAGGGAGAAGCAGGCTTCCCGTTGAGCAGGGAGCCCGATGTGGGACTCGATCCCAGATCTCCGGGATCATGACCTGAGCCGAAGGCAGTCGCTCAACCAACTGAGCCACCCAGGCGCCCAAAGGTAGCTGTCTTATTAGGAAATTCAATTTCGTAGAATTTATCGATGTCGCCTTAAGGAAGTTAAGACCTATTTGTAGTTATCCTAAAATACTTGGCTAATTTGTTATTTTTTATTAAATTCCATGCACAAGGTAACTTTTTTTCATGTGAAAGATAAAAACATCTGAATGGTATGAGAGATATGCTAAGAGCCTACTGGGTTTAAATTTCTATGTAGTCTTGTCCAGTAAATAAACATTAGAAAGGATAGAAAAGTAGGTAAATAAACATTAGAAAGGACAGAAAAGTAGGAACTTCTGCAACTCAGCCTTGAAGGCATTGTAATTTGCGTTGTGATAGATTTGTTTGTGGTTTTCTGAGAACTATGCCTCAGTGACCAAGTATTACATTTTTTCTTCTTGAGTTCCTGTGGGTAATTTTGGTGCCTGGAATGGTAGCCTAGAGGAAGGAAGACTACAGGTAATTTGGTAAGTCTCAGCTTTAGTAGGAGAGCCTGCTTTTCATTTGTCTTCTGCTGCTGTCCCACCATTTCTGTGTTCACCAATCAAGATGTTTCCTCAGCAAAGAAAAATTTTTTTCAAAGGCCAGAGTTTGACAAGAATTGGAGCAGCAACATAAAAGAGGACTTATCCAGAAGAATGAGATTACACAGAGACATCTTTGTGGAAAGAATGGTACAACGATACGAGACTGAAGAGTGAAGTACACGCCTATCCTAGGGCTGGCCTTAGGTAGTTATTAGCCTATTAGTGATAAAACATTCTGCCCACCAGAGGAGTCGAATGTGTGGTGTCCGTCCACTAACCTGGACGATATACTGGGTGATGATGATCAAGCTGACCAGCATGCTGATGTTGGCCAACATGGAGAAGATGGTCAAGACCCTGAGGTTCCGGATGAGGACCAGCAGCACTAGGAAGGGCAGGAAGGAAAGCATGTAGAATCGAGAGTCCATGGTGGGCGTCAGAATCACTGTCTCATTGTAATGGCAGTTGTTGGTGGTCCCATTAACTGCTTCCACTACCTGAGGAAGGAATAGGAAGAACAAGAGGGAAGGTTCAATATATCTACAGGCCATGTGATTAGCTTAGTGTCTGGCCCATAAGCAAACTCCCTCACACAAAGCATGTCTCACATGCCAGGGCCTCACGATGAGTTAGTTAGAGTTTCTTTTGCTTATAACCAAAAAGCCCCATCACTTACTGTTTCTTAACCAGACGAATAGTGGCATTTGAGAGAATTATTCCTTATAAGGACTGGACCACTTACTGCTGGACATTTAGCCTCCCTGGATGCCCCCCCCCAACAAGAGCTATTTGCATCTCCCAATCATTGTGACAAACAAGAAACACCCCCCTCAACAGAGTACAAACACCCCCTCACCAAGTCAGGAGTATGGGGGAGGAGAGGGACGGTACTACCCTTGTTTAGAATCAGTCTGACTTAATGGGTACAGTCTTACTGTGCAAGCAATATTGCAGAACACTGTGGAACAATTAGAGACTAGAATTAGGCAAGAAGAATGATGTAAAAACAATTATGATCTCAGTACACATTGGTAGCCAAGGTGATGTCTTGGAATATATTCATCTATGCATTTTCTATACCATATCACAAATTACATGCATTATACTCATCTGTTTTTTTCTTTTTACAAGACAGCAATCACAGCTATGGTCTTATTTTGAAATCTCCTATTCACTTAAGGACAAGATTACGAAGGATTACTTAAATGAAGCATTAAGTCTTATTTTCTTCTGATTCCTCACCTTCTGATTCCTTTCAATAGGAAATGTACTTGAAACATTAGCAGGCATTCATGGCCTCTGTCATGGGCCCCACTCAACCTTGAAGGCTCTTCTTTCCCAAAGTCCATACCTTCTTCTACAACTGATTTTATTGCCTCTCCTGAGCCAGGCCATCCATTCCTGCCTCCAGGTGTTCACTCCTCCCTTCCTGGCTGCTACCCCTTCTCCTCAAACCTGTCCTTCAACCCCCAGCTTGGAGGCGCCTCTGCAAGGGAGCCTTCCCTTGCTGTAGTGATCTTTCCTGCCCCCACACATTTTTGCCCCTTAAGTTCACTGTGAAGCGGCCCTGCCTTCAGAGCATTGTAAGTGGTGTCCTGACTCAGCACCAAAATATATTGAGAACTAGCTTGTTTGTTTTAGAACACATCCTACTTAGGCTGCAAACTCTTGGGAAAAATGCTCGCCTTGTCTCTAGACAGATGATAATGTCCAGGTGATAGCAGACTGATTTCCAAGCGAGATGTTTTAAGAACCTTCAAACAATCAAACTCTTTAATCCAGTAATTTTACTTTAAGGAATATATGCCAAAGAAATAAGGAGGTGTACAAAGACTTCCACAGATTATAGCAGAAAAACACAGGGAAACAAATAAAATATCCAACGACAGAAGACTAAGTCCTGGCCAATCTGTGTAATGAAATATTATGAAACTGGTAAAAATTACATTTAAAAACATAAGGACAAAAAAAAAAGGACATTACAAAATGCTAACCAGTTAATACTAACTTAAAACAATAACCACGAGTGGTTGAATAATCCCTTCCTTCCTTCCTTCCTTCCTTCCTTCCTTCCTTCCTTCCTTCCTTCCTTCCTTATTTTTTTTTAAGAAGACTCCATGACCCATGTGGAGCCCAACACAGAACTTGACTCACGACCCTGAGATCAAGACATGAGCTGAGATCAAGGTCAAGATATTTACCCAACTGAGCCACCCATGTGCCCCAATTTTGTCTCATTTTGAAAAGTAATATAGGATAGTGTTCAAGAACTTTAGTTCTGGATTTTTAACCTTGGCTCTGTGATCTTCTATACATTATAGAGTTTATAGCTTCAGTTTTCTCATCAACAAAATAGGAATAACCACACCTACAGTGATAAGGCCACAGACAGAATTAAATGGGGGAAAGGATATATAATACTCCCTGCATATGACATAGAATAGCAGCTAACTAAATGCATGCTATTTATTTTCCTTCTTTCTCATTTCTTTACATTTCTAAATTTCTGGTATTACAATAAACAACAACAAAAAAAGCCCTAAAGAATAATTTCTTTTTTAAACACACTGATTGACTAGAGGTGGCCTTTGTTATTACCCACAATATTTTGTTAAATTGCTACAAGGTAACTTCAGGGCTAGATCAAAACAACTTCCTGGAGACAACTGTTAAACCAGAGGGTAAGCAGCTAAAGGTAGATAAAGATGGCCCAAAGATTAGGTATCAACCAAAAAGAGCTGTATCAGTCTTAGGAGAGTTAAGGATGGTTAAGCTCCAAGGCAGAACAACTGAAAAAAAATCCAGTGTTTCTTCCAGCTCGGTTTTAGAGACTGGCTTTGAGAACAAGGCCAAGATCCTGGAAAAAGTAACCACTTGTAGAACAGATAAGGGAACTAGAGAAGTCTGGATTCTTTCATAACATCTAATTTAACTTTGTTGTACTGATGAGGACATTAGGAGCCTAAAAGAAGCAGCCACATCTACTGAACAACTCACAGAGGACCCTCCTTTACTGTGTCCTTTCCCTTTCCACCTTCTCTAGAAGACTCTACCTGTTTTAAATTATCAGCCAGAAACACAATGTACACACAGCAGAAGCCCAGCTGGGTGACTATAAGGAAGAAGCTCACGATATTCCTGGAAGAGAGGAAAGAAAAAGAAAACATGTTATAAAAGAAGACTTAGTTTGTCATTTCTAATTCTGTCTCCCCCGGGAATCAGTGACCCTGTATCAGCTCCCTTGCTTCTGCTAATGCAATCAACAATGGGGGCAGTGAGAAAGGAGGGAACAATAGTTCTTTTAAAAAGAATGTTTCTCAACCACCCTCACATTCCCAGCTCAACAAGTGGTGAAATTCTTCATAGTGAGGAACCTCCCCCAACACCTGGCTCTGTAGCATTCCTCATAATTGATACTAATTGATGTATAGAAGTAAGCCTACCATTTTTATCAGCTATTATTAGCATGAAATTTTTTTCTACCATGTGCCAGATACCATATTAGGCTCTGAGGAAATGCAAATAACACATGGTCCCCTCCTCAAGTGGTTCACAGATTAGTGACCAAAAAAGAATTGGCACTAAGGGCCATGATAAAAAGGACATTTTATCCTAATTATAGAGCAGACAGCCTTCATAGAAAAACCAATACCTGATAGGGAAGGGGAAGAAAGACGGAAATTTTTTTAAAAGGGGAAGAAAGAGGGAAATTTTAAAAAGATGATGAGGAGGAGATGGAGAGGAAGGAGTGCGGGAAGCATTTCAAGCAGAGGAATAGGTAGATTTTTCGGGATGTGAGGAGTCCATGGGAGGGAGCAAGACTCAGGATGGGTAGACTGCATAGCAGATTCTTAAAATAACAGAGATGTCCAGCAGCCTGGACAAAGACATGGTCATTAGGAGGAGGGAATTAAAGCAATTTAAGAGGTAATAGGGAGCTAGAACTTACACAACTTGGTGACCACTAACATCCAGGGAAAAGGGAAAGGAAATGATTGAAGGTTCCTGACAGGATTTGGCTAGGACAATGGCATGAACTGGAAGGAAGGAACAGGTTTAGGGGAAGAGGAAGAAGTGGCACACTCAGTAAGTGAATTGTTGAGCCTGAGTCCCCTAGAGGAGACATTCAGGAGACGGCTATGTGTGAGGGTCGGGAACTATTGATTTGTCTATAATGGGTTAAGCCTTGAGAAGGCGGATCAGTGTTAGGCAGCGTGCAGAGGGAGGATAAGAGAAGGTAGTGTTCCAAACCCTACAGAACACCAACATTTAAAGGGAACACAGGAACAAAGGAGACTGTAATGAAAGCCAAGTGCTGGCCAGAGAAGTAGGTGGGAAACTAGGGGCAAGGGAAGAGTTTAATAGAAGCCACAGAAGGAGAAAATATCTGTAAAAGAGAATGGCTAATTGTTCCCACACTGTTGAGAGGTTCTCTAGGTCAAAAAGTGCAATAAGGAGGTCTTTTAGGGCATTGGTGGAAAGAACTTCAACAGAAGTCTAAGGACAGAAAAGCCAGGTGACCCACGGAAGAAGTGTGAACCAGATGGATGGAAGTAAAGTCAGAGGGTGTGCTGTGCTTTCACAGAGCTGTGTGATCACCAGTCTTGATAGGGCCCATTCTGTTCATCATCGTAGATCCATCATCACAACCTATTTCGACACACTGAGGTTATTCAGTAGACATCTGCTGAATAAGTTGTTGCTGAATGGAGATTGGATGGTGGCCACAGGATCGTGTGAGGGGCAGGAAACTTTCTGAGTTTATTTTACCATTTTTTAAGATGGAGATACATGAATGCATTTAAATGTTGAGAGAAAGAGCCCATAGATCCAAAAAGAAGTTCAAGTTAGAAGAGAGATGATTAGTGGAGCAAGGTCCCTTAAAAAGAGCAGAAAATTCTGCATTATATGTACAACGATGGGTAGCCTTCTTTGAAGGGTAAGGGATGGGCAAAGCCTCTTCTTGGGTCACACACTGGGAAAATTCTGGTTATTGTCCCAAAGCCTTTTTAGTCTGTTCAGAGGCTACTTTTATTGATTTAGGATGTGAATGGGCTCTGGATCAAGGGAGGTACCAGGGCCACCAGGCTCTGCAGACTACACTTTGTGAGAGGGTGCACAGCAGGGCTAGAATGGTTTAGAGTGTCATAATTCAAGAGACGCTTTGACCTAGATGGTACTCAGAAGTATGCAGATAGAGGGGGCACAGGCCTGAAAACAAAGACAAAAGAGCAGATTTAGTCCCAAGTACTGAGAATGGAGGGGGCTGACTTGTTCTGTGTCAGTCCTGAAAGCAAAAGGCAGGAATAACTGGAGGAGGACATCAGCTCAGCAAATGGTCTTTAATATCTTTTTTTTTTTAAACACTTCTCTTATTACTAGAAATTCTCTCCCCAAGGGACGTTTTCTGTCCCCTGGCTTCATGGCTGATGACCTCAGTTTTGTATGTCCTGCATGAAGACAGGTTCAAACCTGTATATATCACTACTCATTTGACATCTCCACTTGAACCTCAAACCCAACTTGTTTAAACTAAAAGTCATCAGAAATGTGAGTCAACCTTGACTTTCCTTTCTCCCACAGTCCTGGGATCCAAAGCATAACCAAATTCATTCTTCTCCACCCCCACTGCTACCAGCTTGGTCCCAGGTGCCATTGCTGTCTGCCTGGACGTTGCCAATAGAGTCCTCATGGGTCTGACCTCATCTGTGACTACTCACTTACAACGTATTCTCCTAACAGAAGTCAGAGAGATGATCACTTGCCTGATTAAAACCCTCCAGTGGCTTCTTCGTTGTTTTAAAGAAAAGAACAAAGACCTTTAGGAGGGTCTACAATGTACAGCTTGCTGGGAAACCTGGATCCTTCTTCAGCTTCATCGCCTTGACTCTGCCTTCAAGTTCCCTTCATTCTGTACCTTGAAACTGTCATGCATTTCGTCTTGTTTCAGACCTTCATGCTCTGCTGTTTCATCTTTCAGGAAGGTCATCCAGGCTTCTGCCCACTTTCCCCTAGGTAATTGCTTATCCTTAAGAATTCCTTCCTTCAGGGCTCATCTCAACTGTTCCATCCTAGGAAGCCCACAGGAGCCCACACACATTGACTGCCTTATATGCTTGGTAGCAACTAGTATTTCCTTCCTTCTTCACACTCATCCTAGTGGTTATGAAGTGACTGTCTCCTAAACTGTGTAATGCTTGTCTTTCCCACTGGATTATGGGTTCTGTGAAAGCAAAGCCTGTTTGCATTGCTCCCCACAGTATTTCCAGGGCCTAGTACATAGTACAACAAAATAAATATAGTTTAATAAATAAGGGAATAAGATTAAAGCTGTAAAAAAGGAATGAGCACGGTGTCACTGGAGGTATGTAAGGTGGGGGTCCAGATCAGGAAGCTTGCCAGTGAACCCCTTCCATGGGGAAAGCCCGACATTCTGTGTCACATGAGCCAGCTTTCCAGGAAGAAGGCATCCCTGACAGCTGCATTTCCTCCTCCTATAGCTCTCTCCACTTCAGGCAGAGCAAGAACAAGTTACCTTCCCCAGTGGGCATGGGTCCGGAGCCAGGCACTGGGACTGGCTTCCAGTCCATGCATCACCGTGTCACCATAGTCCATGAAGGGCTTGTTAAACCTGTAGGAGAAAGTGCATACATCATTACCAAGAGGGGGTTTAACTTCAGATCCTGTACTAAAAAGTCAGGAGACACACAGGAAGGCAGGACCCAGCTGGAAGAGAAAGAATACTGAGGCAGAGACCGAAGTTCTAGTTCAGATTCAGACACCTGGCAGTTTTTCCTAGGTGGCTTGTTTTCCTTATCTCTCAGGTGGGGTGGTTGCCACATTACCAGGATAATCAAGCATACCTCGCATGGGTACAGTAGTTTTCAGAGCCATGATCCCAATGGATTCTCATCATAATTCTCTGAGGCAGGGTTAGGCATGGATTGCTTATGCCCAATTTACAGATGAACCAAGCAGATAATCACAGTGGCCTGATTGAGATCACCTAATAAGTCAAGTGGCAGAGTCTCACCTTAGGTCCCTGTCCCAATTGCTTTTCTCTTTTTCTTAGTCTTGCTGGAAGAAAGAAGTAGACTCTTGTTTTATGTAGGATGTTTCTGGGACATCCCTGAGAACCGAGTACCAAAGCAATCAACATGAGGATGCTATTTCCCTCACCTGTGGCAGAAGCGCTGAGCACACCTGACCAGGATGTGCATACAGTGGCAGGCGATGAAGCCCATGGCCAGCAAACTGAGTGGGCCCATCTGAGGGAATGTGGAGCCAAGGGAAATGGGAAGAGAGAAGAGAAGGGATTTATGAAGGAGATGTTTGGTAGCACAGATACCATTTGGCACTCAAGGCACTTTCTAGCAAACTGGTTTTCAAGTCCTTTTTGGCAACAACAACTTTTCTTTCAAATAAATATAGTCTCAAGTAGTACTCCAATAAAGTACATAAAGCAATTACAATGGGTGTTGTAGTGGGAGAGGGGGACTTAGGATTCTGACCCTTAGTAGCCTCGGGGGTATCCCTGAGAACTAGTGCTTCATAGGGAGTGATCAGAAAACTCATCATCATTGAACCCCTGCATTCTCCAAGGGAGAAAACTGAGCCCAGTGAAGAAACAAATGACTCACTAGGGCCACTCAAAGTCTGTGACAGAGCCAGAACTCAAACCCTGGCTAAATGTCTAGATTCCAAGTCCAGACCAAGCTGCCTCCGAGAAAGACTGCTTCTTGCAAGCCATTGTAAACTCTAAGAGCCTCTCCTCCCACTCCCCTGCTACAACCCAGTCATGCTGGCCCTACCTGCAGCAGCCCCTCTTACCAGGATGCCCGCATTCTTCACGGCCAGGGGTAGTCCCAGGATCCCTGTACCCATGTTGCCTTTCACCAGGTGAACTAAGGTCTGGAATGCTCTAAAGGGGAGGAAAGAGATATGAGGGTATGGGTGCATGAAGGTGAGGAGGTCCAATAGGCATTCTCTCACGGCATGCCAACACCCGAGTTCAGCTGGATAGGTGGGCTCCTGGCCATCTCTCAGTCCCCATGACCTTGAATGGCACCTCTGGGTCTCCCATTGGGTGACCAAACATCTCAGTTTGCCTGTCCTTGTTTTAGCAGCTAACACTCAACATATGCCGTGCTAATATTTACTATATATTAGATACTATGCTAAGTACTTTATCCCTAGTACTTCATTTAATTCTCTTATCAAGACTATGAAGTAGATTATTGCCCTTATTTTGCTGATGAAGAAATTGAAGCACAGAGTTGTTTTTTTTTTTTTTTAATGACTTGTCCAAAGATATACGGGGGAGTCAGGATTTGAACTCAGAAATGCCTCAGAGTCCCTGTTCTTCACCCCGCTTCTACTGGACCACCTCCTGGAAATAGGCCCAGAGAGACACATAAAAGAAAAAAATCCCATTTTATAACAAAGGAAATGAAAGCTCAGAAGGGGGATGGCCCAAGGTCATAAAACTTGTAGCTGAGACAGGATTAAACTGAGAAAGGGGAAAGGGCCAGCAGCAAAGGGACTTCATGGTGACTACTGAATTAAATAGGTCAGATGACTTGGGTCCCAAGATGGGGTCTGTTGAGACAGGGCAATTGGGGATTGGGTGCCAGAAGAATTTTTTTGGCCCTCAGGCCAAGACCTCAAGCTGGGGAAAGGCATGTCTCCTCCCACCCCAACAAAAACAAAAATAAAAACACAGACCCTCGCTTTAAGACACGGGAAAATGCTCTGAAAGGTATCTTTCAGGATAAGTTCCAGGGAGGTACCCTTTGTGTTGATGAATTTATGGAACAATCTATTACTATATCTCTTCGTCCCTGGACCAGGTTCCACCAAGGTGAGTGTTGGGTTTACATTTGCAACTTTAGAAACATTGGAAGTTCCTGGGAGAGCCTTTCAGTGAAGACACTGACTGTGAAGGGCACCAGAGGTATTCTGGAAGGAGCCCGGTCTCTGACGTAGGGCGAACGAGGGATTAAACACCAAGGCCACTACTTAACTAGCTGTGTCATCTTGGGCAATAGGTCTACTTCGCTGAGCCTCTGTAAATGTTGGGAGGAATGGTATTTTGAAAGAATTGCCTCAAACACCCTTATCTTTGTGTTAATCCCTAGATCCTCTGGCTTTCTGAGGATCTGCCCATTGATTTGTTATGGGTTAAAGAGAACAATTGAAGGAGAAAGTGGGCGGAGAGTCGCACGCCCTTCTCTCTCCCCGTGGGTGTTAACATTGCTGACTGAGCACTTGTGCCCTATGGCCCTCCAATAATGGGCTTGTTTTGCAACAAGGAAAGGGTCAATAGGTCACTTTAGAAATTTCTAACCAAGGGACTTAAGAAATCAGAATTTAACTTCGGGCCATGCAGCCAACTTAAAAACTTAGTATAGTGAGCTGGGTAGAGCACTGGGCTGGAAGGCAGGACATGGGTGTTCTAGCCTCAACTCCTTTGGGGACCTTAGACCTTCAAGGTAATTGCAGTGGCCAGCTTTTAAGGGTGCTGTGTTTGGGGGCTTTATGTGCAAATCACCTTTGCAGCCATCCTGGGAGGAGTGAAATGTCATTTCACAGAGGAGAAACTGGGGCAGAGAGTTCTGTCACTTGCTTGAGCCAGTTAGCAGCTAAGTGGGCAAATGAGCTGACCTGAGTTCCATGCTTGCCCGACTTGTTTCTCTTCTACTCCAAACCGTGAGGGCCCCTCTATTCTCTCATGCTTTATGTCTTTGATTCTTAAGTAGTTGAAATTGCCACCAAACCATATGTCAGTTTAGGACACAAGAGCTGGTTGGTTTCCCCAAGGCCTCTGATTAAGAAATATCCCTAGGGGCGCCTGGGTGGCTTACTCATTAAGCGGCTGCCTTTGGCTCACGTCATAATCCCGGAATCCCAGGATCGAGCCCCACATCGGGCTCCCTGCTCAGCAGGAAGCCTGCTTCTCCCTCTCTCACTCCCCCTGCTGTGTTCCCTCTCTAGCTGTATTTCTCTCCATCAAATGAATAAATAAAATCTTTTAAAAAAAAGAAAGAAAGAAAAAAGAAATATCCCTGCCCTGCTATGGATGGCCCCAAGGCCTGGAGAGCTCATTCTCAGCGTCAGGAATTCACAGCCCCCAGGACTAGCCCCTGGGGGCAGCTGAACCCTGTCAGTGCAGTCCTGACGCTGACAATGGAAAGCGGCTTTGCCTGCACTTGTGGTAAGTTCTCCTTCCTTGCTGCACACCCCCTTCGAACAGATGTAGCTCCCATAGGTGGCTGCTTTAAATTCACTCTACCACCATTCTACCCCTGTTTTGCATATGGGCTACTCTGAAGCTGGGGGAAGGGAAGGTGCAGAATCACAAGTTGAATGCAGGTGTTCTTTCTACTATACCAGTGCTGACAGCATTTTCTTCTTAAAGCTGCAGCACTCTCCAGTAGGCCACTCACCCACATTTCCTAAGTGGACTGGCCACTCTGCTTGAGCGCTGGAGGCGGTAGCTTCTGAGCCCAGTAGTGCGGCTTCCCCACCTAAACTCCTTCTGCAGACTCTTCCAGGTCGTGGTTTGCAAACCTCCCCCACCCCCAACACACACTTCAGGGAGGTGGAAGAAAGTCTTCCACAGGAGGCCAGAGTAACTGGAGGAAGGAGGCAGAGAGGAATCAATGCCTGGTTGTCAGTGAGGCAATAGTTTTAAGCTCAGAGTTCACCTCCTTGAAGAAGTTAGGGATTCTGCCAATGGTCAGGATTGACTAGGAACAAAGCTGACTTTGGGCCAGCACTGGATTCTAGGGCTCATCTGCCAGTGACCCAGTGGGGTAACTGGGCCTTAGTGTCCCCATCTGCACCAGTTGAGTGCAGGACCATGAGAGCCTAGGGCTTTCCGAGTTTCTGCTCCTGGCCCTATAAGCTCTCATCTTGACTCAGTCTCTCCTGCACTTTTTTTGACCTTGGTTTTCCCATCTGCGTAATGGGTTGGCGGTCGACACAGCTGTGCCAGGGTTTTTTTTGTCTGTGCAAGCTTGCTGGCTCAGAGGCTAAAATGGGTGAGGGGTGGCAGGAAAAAATCACTCACGTTATGCCCTTGGTCTTCTCTAAGCCTGGTGACTCGGAAGGTCGTCCATTCCAGAAACTGGAATTCTTGCTCTGCAGCTTCTTGGCACTTTTGGGAGAGGACCTGATGTCCAGTTTGAGGTCAACAGTGCCCTGGGGACCCCCGGCACTCTTTGTCACAGGCATGACTGCGTCTGAGAGAGGGCTCTGGGTGTCCAGGAGGTCTGCTCTGCAAGCAGGAAGGTGTCGGTCAGGTGCAAACCCCAGCTCAGCAGCTCATGCCTCAGCAGGCTCTGGCAGAGCTGGAATGAGGCTCCGCCCACCTCCCCCAGAGTTTGCTCCTCCTGCCCAAAGAAGAGAAGCCGCAGCAGCTCTTGCTAGAGAAGCTGGAGCAGGAGAGGCAGGAAGGGATTTGGGGGCGGGGAGGGGAGGGAGTCATCCTCCTCACCTAATAGTAGTGACTACAATACCCCTCATTTTCCTAACAGGTATGAAGCCCTTCACTGAGAGGCAGACATTCTCCTGAATGCTTTACCTGTATTTTCTCATTTATTCCTATAAATTAAATAATGAGGAAATCAGACTCTGAACTAAAGGGACCTGCCCAATGTCACACAGCCAGAAAGTGAGAGAGTAGGGACCAGTATCCAACTCGGTAGGCTTTTTAACTAATACCCTCTTTCTGTCTCTGCGAGAATACCTCCACACCCCATCTCCTTATTCATCCCCGGGTAAGGGCTCCGCTTCCCACTGGCTGACATCTGTTGTAAGGCTTCCTTCTGGGAGATCCTCTTTCCTGGGAAAAGTTGGGAGGAAAAGGAGCAAGTGCTCACTCACCTCTAGCTGCTTCTTAGCTTTTGTGACGCTCCAGAGAGAAAGCAGTGGGGGTTCTTTGGAAAAAGGGCTGAGATTGTACAACCCTAAGCCACTGGGTAGGACACTGAGACCAGGAGAGCATATGATTTGCCTAAGGTCGCACATGACATTCAGGATAGAACTCTGCAGCTAAAGAAGGCCCTGTGGGGTTTCTCCAGTGTTTCATTCTCTGTCATTATCTCTGCTTCACTGACAAATGAATGGGCCAAGATTTCCTCCTTCCTCAAAATTATAGCATTTTGCTCAAGCCAGACCACTCTCTGTACCATCATCTCATGTGACAAGAGCTTTACTCCAGTGATCTCTCAGCTAACTGGTAGCATCCAAGACAGATTTGTCCAGCCCCTCCCTTACATGGGACCCCTTCCAAGGTCCTGTATGCAATTTTGAATTTGTAATTTTACATTCCTTTTCTTAAAGAGGCCCTCTCCACTCCTTACCAGTACCCTCCACCCCCACCCAAGTGGTATAAGCTTTAGTGTCCAAAAAGCCTGGCTCCTTCTCTGGGTAGCATAGTCATTCTGTTTTTACAGATGTGGATGCTGAGGCTTAGGGAGGTATAGAATAGCCTGCCCGAGGTCACAGCTAATCCTTGGCAGAACCCCAAATCTACCCTAGCCAGATCTTTCTGTCTCCGAAGCCTGTGGCTGTGACCACCACACTGATCTCTTGGTTTGAATCCTGGCCCCACCCTTCAAGTCTCTTGCTCTGAATTAACTGAGACACTTGCTGTGGTTTGAGAAATGTCTTCTCTTCGCTAGTCTGGCAGCATTACATGGCAGCATTCCTGGTCTGTGAGGCGGCACGCTTCATCCTTGGGTCTGCTCATTCGCAGCACTGAGATTCTATAATTTGATTCTAATCTCAGCTCTCATGCCACGAAGAAATCTTTGTTCCTGCTTAGGCAACAAGATGGATGAATACGATCGTGAAGGAGCTTGAGATGTTTAGATATGGGGCTAGGTCCTGTTTTCTCCCCAGGTTGTGAAAAGCCTGAGTTAATCTTCAGACGTTTGAGAAAGAAGCTGCTGGAGTATGGGAATTTGCTGGGGCCCTTCCCAGACGTCATCAGCTGCAGGGAAGCTTGCAGAGAACTGCCTGCAGGCATCCAACGTGTAGTACCTCCTTTCAGGTGGGGGGCCTCCAAAGCAAGCCCTTTAACACAGGCCCAAGTGTCTGTAGCTCTTGGTTCCACTGCAGCTCTTACGTGACGCTGCTGTGACCCTGGGAAAGGTATTGCTTCTCTCTCCCCCAACTTTGTGAAATGGGGTCTAGGCTGTAGGGGACTTCTAAGGCACTGAGGACCCTGGGGCCTGTACCTTTCATCCCTCTTGGCCACTGAGCTGCAGGTACAACCTCCCTTGGATTACAGCACACCACCCTTGTGTGAGCACAGCCTACTCACTTGGCATTGCCCTGGTGGGGGGAACAAATTGGATTTAAATAATGATAATAATCTTTTATGACCCTTTAGAGTAAACAGAGGGCCTTGTTTCTTTCACTCTTTGACGGCCCTTTTGAAGGCTAGCGTGTATCAGAATCATCTGGGGAGGTAATAAGGCCCAGAGAGACTATGACTCACTGAAGTAGAGGGGATCCGGGCCTTTGCATTTTGACCGAGTTCTCCAGGCGGTCCTGGCACTGGCCAGAATTCGAGTTCCACTGTGCTATGGGGTAAAAGTCATTGCCCGCCTTTAACAGATTAGAGGCTGGGAAGTGCTTTGCCTGAAGATGTAGGATTTGGCAGGAACGAACACAAAGCACTCCTTTAGGCAGGAAGTTGGTGACTCCAGAAACAACATTGAAACCCCTACCCAGATGGAATTCATTGCCCATCCTTGTCCCCCAGGTAGTTCTTCCCAGCCTGATTACTATGACTCTCTCCCCAACTGCGCAAGTGCCAATAATCGCAAGTCACTGTACTGAGTCTCTTCTGTGCACCACCTCGAGACTAAGTGCGTTACACAAGGAGGACACTGTTATCGCCCCCACTTTACAGATGAGGAAATGAGGCTCACGGGGGTTACTTGACTTGCCTAAGGCACTAGAGGCTGAGCACTGGTGTGAATCTGGGCCTCTTGGAACGTGCCTCTGGAGCTATAGTTTAACCCCATGAGCCCTGACAATGCTTAATGAATACTAGAAAGTATAATAATAATAATAATAATAATAATAATAATAATAGGGTCATTTCTTGGGGCACCTGCGTGGTTCAGTCAGTTAAGTGTCTGCCTTCGACTCAGGTTATGATCCTGGAGTCCCAGGATTGAGTCTCACATCTGGCTCTTTGCTCAGTAGAGAGCCTATGTCTTCCTCTGCCCCTCATCCTACCTGTGTTCACTCTCTCTCTCTCCAAATAAATAAATAAAATCTTAAACAAAAAAAGAGGAGTCATTTCTTAAAAGAAGTAATATTTCAATCCCCAAAAGCTGGAAGGACACAATCTCAGGATAAAAGACAATGTGTTTAATGCTAAAAGTACTTCTCGCCTTTCTGGAAGGTCAGTGTTCTGGGACTTGGTGTTCCTGACCTGTGAAATGCTGACAAGGGTGTCTCTACCTCTCTAGGCAGGAGTGAGAAGCAACAGAGAAAAGGGACAAATACAGTGCCTAGATCACCATCAGTGCTCCAAAGTGGGGAGCTTTATTTATTTACTTTTGTGAGAGAGTGAGAGAGAGCACAAACATGGACACACACATGAGCTGGGGCAGGGGCAGATAGAGGGAAAGAATCTTAAGCAGACTCTACACTGACAACTGAGCACAGAGCCCAGTGCAGGGCTTGATCTCACGACCCTGAGATCATGACCCAAGCTGAAATCAAAACTCCCTGATTGAGCCTCCCAGGTGCCCCTAGGGGAACTATTTTTCTTATACCATTTTATCACTGGGGGGAGGATCTCAAAAGGTCATCTTGTTGAGTTGTACTATCTTGCCAATCAGGAAACTGAGACCCAGAGAAGGAAGGGACACATTGAATTAATGGTGGTGCCATGGCGGGTCCAAGACTATGACCCAGCCCAGGCCTCCTGATTTCCCAGCCCCGATGCTTTCACCACTTCCAAACATCCTGAACTGCAGCACAGACAAGAAGTTTCATTCATTCATTTAACCATTATTTACCAAGTCCCTGCCATGTGCCAAGTGCTAAAGCCCTAAGGGGAAGAAGGTAATGGGCAAACAAAACAAGCACCTGTGTCACAGCTAGAGCTGCACAACAAAGCAGGCCACGCTGGGTGGCTTCAACACAGACATTTACTTCCTCACAGTTCTAAAGGCTAGAGGTCCCAGATCAAAGTCTGGCAGGTCAGTTTCTGGGGAAAGTTCTCCTCCTGGCTTGCAGATAGCTGCTTTCTCCATGCGTTCTCACATGGTCTTCCTGGGTGTGCATGCATGGAGAGTTTCCTTTCTGGTGCCTCTTCTTATAAAAACACTAATCCTATTAGATCGAGGACCTAACCTGGTGACCCCATTTAACCTTAACTTCAAAGAAATAAAATAAAATAAAATAAAATAAAATAAAATAAAATAAAATTAAATTAAATTAAACAAAACAAAACAAAACAAAATAAAACAAAACAAACCTTTACTGCTGCCTTGGAGACCCCATTTCCAAATACAGACATGCTAGGATGAGGCAGGAGGTTAGGGCTTCAAAATCTGAATGTTGGGGGCCCAAACATTCAGTCCATGACAACCTGCCAGGTGACTTATGGTCTAGTGTGGAAGCCAGATGATAAAGGAGCAGCAGATAGTCATAGAGTGTGGTCAGTGCCTTGAAGGAAATGAGCATGGTAGAGTCAAGGAACATTTTGAACATGAAAAACTATCCCTCGGAACTCCTAAGAATGTATTTGTGTCAGTAGGCGTGGGTTATGATATATTCCTAGGTTTCTGAACTTGCAGAGGTGGGCGGGTCAGGGAGGGAGAGAAGGTCAGCGGCTTCAGTGAGTATCTCTCCTTCTCTTGGGCAGGAATGAGGACACAATGAGGCCTCTTTCACCTGTAGCAGTTGTCCACTCTGCTCACACTACCCTACCCAGTATGATTTGTGTTCAGCACAGTTTCTTTTTGGTAGCTCATAATGATAATGATGGTGATGGTGGTGGTAATAATAATATAATGAGAGCTTCTGCTCATTGGCCATTTCCGACATGCCAGTACTTAACACTCATTATGTTACTTAATGCTTACAGCAGTCCTTTACCCTCCTGGCCCTCACCCTCATTCAGGCCAGCACCCTCTCTCACTTGGAAGAAAGCAAAAGCCCCTAAGGTGTGTTTCCTTGCCTCCCTCTTCCCCACCTAAAAACCTACATCCTCACAGTAGCCAGTGATGATGCCACTCCCCTGCCTAAAACCTCCGAATTGTCCTGAGAATATAGTCCTTAGACTCCTTCCCATGGCTTCCAAGGCCCTGCACGCTCGGGCCCCTGTGCCCTCCCAACAGCCTCCTTGTTTATTCCTCTCCCTAGAACAAGACACCCAGCCACTCCAACTGCCTTTGTGTTCTCCAAAACTCTGTCCTTTCCTCCCGGGCTCCTCCCTGTGCCTGCCCTGTCCCTCTGCATTTTGCCTTGCTGGTCTTAGCTGGAGTTTTTTGTCCTCCAACGGCCTCCCCTGAGGTCCCCTCTGCCACCTAGTTACTGTGTCCCACACCCACTGTTTACCTTCAGGTTGCTTCACACGTTTTGTAATCATCTTGCTTACATACTCCCTTTGCTTCCTCTCACTAGAATCTCAGTTCTATGAAAGTAGGACAGCCTTGGTCTCCTGCTGTCTCCAGTACTTAGGGCTGGTCCATGGTAGGCTCTCAAAAAACATCTGATGAATGAATGTATTATTGTTCCTATTCAACATCTGGGACTTAGGCTTGGAGAGGTAAAGTTCCTTGCCCTTGCCTGTATTAGTTTCCTTTGGCTGCCTTGAGACATTGCCACCAACTTAAGAGTTCAGGATACCAGCCCAAAGTCAGTTTCAAAGGGCTAAAGTCAAGGTGTCAGCAGGGCCATGTGCCCTCCAGAGGCTCTAGGCCATCGGTTTCCTTGTCTCTTCCAGTTTCTAGAGCTGCATTCCCTGCCTTCCTTGACTCTTGGCTCTTCCAGCATTTTCATGTGGTGGCTTCTCTTTCTGACTTGGCCTCTATCACGTGCTTCTGTTCTCTTCTGCTTGTTATCAAATCTCCTTCTGCCTCCCTCTTAGAAGGATACTTGTGATTAATTTATGGCCACCTAGATAAACAGGATAATCTTATCTTGAGTATCTTAATTTAACCAGGTCTATAAAGTGCCATATAAAGGAGCATTCACAGATTCTGGGATTTGGACATGGGTATCTTCGAGGCCATTATTCACCTGATTAACCTTACATAGCCAATCAATCATTAAACTGGGATCTGTCTGACTTCAGAAGCCAGCCATCCACCTTAAGCTGTAGTGTTTACATACAGGCATTTCTCTTCCCTGGCTGGGTTAGCATACCTAGCACATGGTTGTGTACACAATTAGCCTCTCGCTTAGTGCTCATGAAATAAATGCAACAGTCTCCCTTGGGGCATTAGAGCTTTTCTTTCTTTCTTTTCTTTTTTTTGGGGGGGGATATTTATTTATTTATTTAGTTAGTTAGTTAGTTCGTTTTTTCAGTGTTCCAAGAGTCATTGTTCCTTATTCAGGTAAAACTAAAGATGCAGATGTGTGGCTTCTGGATGAACCTATTTTCTTGTCTCTCTACCCAAAGCAGATACTACTGATGGCTCTGGCTCAATTTGCCTTCTTCCTTAGTTCTTTATCTACCACTTAATGACTTTGTGATTGTTTTGTTCCATTTTCCTCTCCCTTTCCCTCCTCCCACCACCTCCCCTTTCATCTTCTGCCTGTTTCTCTCTCACCCTCTCTCTCCTTTTGTTCTTCCTCCCTTTTTATTTTTAGATGTCACAGAATGTAGAACCCAAATCACAGATTAGTTTCTTCATTCTATAGATCATGAAACCAAGGCTCAGAGAGAGGAAATGATCATACACAAAGACACAGAGTTTGGGACAGAGCCAGAAAAAGAACCTAAAATGTGCTTCTCAGTTTAGGAACTGTCTACCCAAACCTGGTATTGTCTTAAAAATTTTTTTTTTATCATGAATAGATTTTATTTTTTAGAGCAGTTTTAAGTTCACAGCAAAACTGTAGTAGGAAGTGGAGTTCTCATTATTACCCCATCCTTAAACACAGCTTCCAATCTTCCCACTAGCAACACTCCCCACCAGGGGGGACATTTGTTGCAATCAACAAATTTACAATGACACATCATTATCACCCCAAATCCATAGTTCACATTAGAGTTTAGTCTTGGTGTTGGACATTCTGTGGATTTGGACAAAAGTTTCGTGACACATATCTGCCATTATATTATCATACAGGAGAGTTTTTATGTCCTAAAAATCCGCTGACTATTCATCCCTCCTTTCCCCACCCCCTGGCAACTGCTGATGTCTCCATAGTTTTGCCTTTCCCAGAATGAATGTAATTGAAATCATTCAGTATGTAGCCTTTTCAGATTGGCTTCTTTCTCCCAAGAAATAGTCATTTAAGGTTCCTCCATGTCTTTTTAAGTCTTGATAGCCCATTTCTCTTTAGTACTGAATAATATTGCACTGTCTGGATGCACTACAGTTTATTTATCCATTCCCCTACTGAAGGGCATTTTGACAGCTTCCAAGCTCTAATGAATTATGAACACAACTGTTATAAACATCTGTGTGGATGTTTTTGTGTGGACATGAGTTTTCAACTCATCTGGGTAAATACTCTCATCGTAAAATGATGTCCTCATTTTATTAGGTCAGGTTTGTGGAAGAGCAATTCTGAAGGAAATGATCTCTTACCTAGATAAATACTTGCACTTCAGGACAAGCCCCTGTGTGTCTCTGTGCAGAGTCACATGAGCTAAAATGACCTTGGAGAACACAGACATCAATCCCTTTAATTCATATATGGGGAAACAGGCCCAGGAAGATTGACTCTGCTCTGGACCTGAGACCCCACCACTCAGCTGGGGCTGGGGGTTGCTGAATTGAGCTCGACTTTGGTAGGAGGACAGAAAGGAGGGATGCCTCTAGGGCTATTCCCCTTCTTCCTCAGTCACTCTAGAAATAGTCCTGGCACTAGCTGCTGTTGACCAGACTGGGACACACACACAGGCCTGAACCAACTACTATCACTCTGATGACCAGGATTGGGTTATCCGCTCACCCCTGGAGTAGGAGACAGAGTCAGCCTTGGAACTATGTATATGGGGGAGGGTGCCAGAAGTGGTTTTCCAAAGGAAAATCAGGGAACAGCTACCAGAAGAAGGGAGAGGAGAATGGGTCCTGGGTAACAGAAGCAAATGCTCATCACATAGAAGAAACAAAATTTGAACATTAGGAGCTGTAATGCAAGGGACAACATTTTAGACCTCTCTACTGATCAAAGACAGGCCCACTACAATGACAGTGACATAGCACTGGAAGTTAACTTGGTCATATTTATTAAAATTTTGAAAAGCACATTCCCTTTTACTTGGCAATTCAATTTCTAGGACTCTGTCCTGCAGAGATGCTTGCCCAGATTTATACCACCATGTTTACTGTAACACTATCCGTACCAGCAAAGATCGGAGACATCCTACGCGTACATCAAGGGGGTCCTGATTACATAAACTATTGTAATTCTATTGAGTAGAATGTTGCTGTGCTGCTAAAAAGATTCAAGCACCTCCATACATACTAATTTGGAGGGATGTTCAGGGTATATTATTGTGAAATATGAACTACTCACCCAAGTATAACATAATCCCTTTTCTCTAAAAATAAGAAGCCACATACTCATACAACCGCAAATAGCCACCCACACAAAGAAAACACACATGTGCACACACATGCACACACACACACACACGCACACACGCGGCTATGGTCTCAGTGTTTGTGTTCTCCTTAAATTCATATGTCAAAATCCTAATGCCCAATGTGATGGTATCAGGAGGTAAGACTTTTGGGAGGATGATCAGGTCATGAGGGTGGAGCCCTCCTGAGTGAGATTTGCATCCTTATAAGAGACCCCCCTTGTCCCTTCCACCACATGAGGATACAATGAGAAGTCTTCAGCCTGGAAGGAAGCCCTTAGCTGATTATTCTGCTACCTTGGTCTTGGACTTCCAGCCTCTAGAAACATGAAAAATGAAGTTCTGTCATTTATAAGTCACCTGGTCTGAGGTATTTTTGCTACAGCAGCATGTATTGCATGGAATAAGACACACATATCTCACATCCATGTTTGTACATGCTGGCAAAGGTCTGAAAAAATTGATAATAGTTCCTCCTACATTGTAGCCATGTAAGTGGGGACACAGGGCTAGCAGCAGGGTTGGGAACTTCACATTTTAATTTCAGTGCTTTAATTTTTAAAGACATATATGTGTGTGTTTTTGCAACAAAAATCAAATTTCAAAAAGACTATGTTAAGAGTACAGGGCAGCTCTGATAAAGTGCTGGAGGAAAAAAGAGGAGAGAGAGGTCTATCGGGTACTCACGTCCTGTTTGAGAAGGAGCAGATCAGCTCTAGGAGGAGAGAGGCTGTGTGTTGGTGATGACCTCTGTATTCCTTTCCGCTTGAGTGCTGTGTTCGACACATAGTAGATGCTCTGCTGCGCTGTCTCTTCCCTGCAATTCCACTCTCAGGATCGGCTCTCCTTCTGCACTTCTGCAAGAAGAACTGCACACATTGAAGTCAAGCTTCAAGCCACTCTCCCATCCATTGAAACAAAGACAAAGAAGGAAGCAGGTCAGCAAAATCCTCGCATAGTGAGCTCAACTGCTGGGGTTTAGGTTGTAGTTAACCTGTCTTGTTGACTGTAGTTCTCTGCTATAAATTCAGCAAACAATGTGCTACCAAGATGGGGACAATTTTCTTCCACAAATTTAACTTCAGAGGTATCTCTTCCCCTCTACCTGCTTGTGATTCCTTGTTCAAAGGTGAAGATCATTAAGGAAGAAAAAAAAAGAGAGATCCGGCAGCTAATATTTACCCAGGCAAGGTGCTCCTATGAGGAGATGACTATGCAGTTCCCCAGGAAGTAACCCATCTAGAACCCTGCTGATGCGAACAACAGACCTGGGAGGAAGAAGGGAAGAGGGTTTAGTTCCCTTGTTAAAGATCAGCTACTTGAGCATAGAGAGGTTTAATGACAGGACCACATGTGTTGGTGGACAATCAGATAATCCTCATTTCAGTCTTCCATTCACAAAGTCACAGAAGGTCTGTTCCCAGATCAGCCTTAACCTCCCTTCCAGCTTTAGCCACAGGTCCACACAGCTGAGTTCTTTGCTGTGTGATAACAGGCAGTAGTGGGTAGCAGGAGAAACACGGTTGGCAAACAGTGTCAGCACGAAAAACTCATCATTCTTTGTACCAAAAGGAGCCAATCTAGCACCAACCAGGTGGGGTGTGGATTCTGACATGCAAGAGATGGAATGTCCATTGCTAATTTTGTAGAGGAAGAGACTTTATTGACATCTACTTTTTTATAAGATGAGTTGGGATGCCAAGAATTGCTACTGATATTGTTTGATTTCTCTCTTTTGTGACAGCCTAAAGCAGGGATTGGTAAACTATGACTTTGTTTTGGCCAATTCTCTCCTGATGTCTGTCTTTGTAAATAAAATTTTATTGGAACACAACCATGTCCTTCCATTTTGCATATTGCCCATGATTGCTTTCACACTACAACAGCACAGTTGCTTAATTATGACAGAGACTGTATGGCCCACAAAGCTTAAAATACTTGCAATCTGGCCCTTCACAGAAAATGTTTGCCTAGCTCTGACCTAAGTCAATCAATCATTTTTGAGCACGAACTCTGTGTCTTCTCACTCCTCCACTTTGAGAAATCCATTGCTATTTTACAGGATCAGAACTTGAATTTTGTGACTTGTTTTACATGGTCTCTGAGAACGTCCTCCATGCCTACCTAATTAATAGCCATTACGGACTGGAGCAGTGGTCCTCAAGCTTCAGTGGGCAGGCAACCACCCTAAATAAATAAAATTTTTAAAAAAGTATTAATCCAAGGGGTGCCTGGGTGGCTCAGAGAGTTAAGCCTCTGCCTTCCGCTTAGGTCATGATCTCAGGGTCCTGGGATCGAGGCCCACATCGGGCTCTCTGCTTGGCGGGGACTCTGCTTCCCCCTCTCTTTCTGCCTGTTTCTCTGCCTACTTGTGATCTCTCTCTCCCTCTGTGTCGAATACATAAATAAAACCTTTAAAAATTTTTTATTTATTTGACACACAAAGAGAAAGAGAACAAACAGGGGGAGTGGCAGAGGGAGAGGCAGAAGCAGACTCCAGGCTGAGCAGGGAGCCTGACGCAGGGATCAATCCCAGGCCCCTGAGATCATGATCTGAGCCGAAGACAGATGCTTAACCAACTGAGCCACCCAAGCACTCCCTAGATTAGTACTCAGCTGTAGAATCTCTAGGTTGTATGGTGAGTGTAGGTTCCACTTTATGAAAACTACCAAACTGTTTTTCAAAGTGATTGCAATTATTTTACATTCCCATCAGCAGTTCATGAGAGTTTTAGTTTCTTCACATCCTTGTCAACACTTGGTACCCAACTTTTTTCCTTACAGTCATTCTGATGGATGGATAGTGAGATTTCATTTTAATTATAATACAGAATTATAGATTGCTGTGTTATTATGGATCTTAGAGTTTCAATTCCCTCATTTTGGATAAGGTAACCCAGAAATAGGTGAAAGAACTTGCTCAAGGTCACTGAGAGAGCCAGTCAGGCTTCTTTAGTTGTAAAGGTCAGAAACCTAGCCTAACGTGCCTTAAACAAAAAGAAAACTGGCCCAGGGAACTGAGAGATACAAGGTGCACCTGCTTCAGGCACCCATGGAAGAAGGAACACCAGTGGTATCAACACATTTCTTCTTCATCTCTTGACTACATTTTCTTCTCTTTGAGATGTGCTTCTGCTAAGCATCTGGGTTTAGTAATCCCAGCATGAAGATCCTCCTTTCCCAGGATCACTGATCAAATGCATGGATCACATGACCACGTCAAAACAAAAAAATTATGGGTAGGAGGGTAACTGCACTGACTACCAAGCTTGGATCAACATGCCCACTCCTGGAGTCCAGGTGCAGTCCATCCTTCTGAAATCACATGGACCAGGAGTGGAGAGAAAAGATGGCAAAATCAGGGCACTGTTTCTAGAATGAGGAAAAGAATGCTGGGAAGGGAGACCACATGTCAGTCCCCCACCTAGCTGAAAGTCGTCCTGCCACTAAAAACCCAGTTCTATATGAATCTCTATTCAGTACATTTCTCCTGAATCAAGATGCCGCTCATGTTATTCGGATGTTATGTCAGTGCTCAGCTGCATCTTCACCTGCTGAAGTGACCAGTGATGGCACACCCATTATCATTCCTGTCTCTACTTGATAGGCTCAGGGAAAGCAACCAGTTCAGGGGGCTATAGAAGGCTGAAGGCAAGGCCACAACTGGCCCCAACAACTAGGGGTGGGAGAGGCGGAAGCCAGCCTCTTGTTAAGAAGATTCTGAAGTGTGGAAAGATGGTTTAGAATGAGCCTCAGAGATATAGCCCACCCTCCCATTTTACAGATGGGGAGATTGGGTCTCAAAGAAAAACCACAGGGTGTAATGGTTATGAGCATGGGCTTCAGCGCCTCCTACTCTGGCTCTGCCACTTACTCACTGTATGACTTAGCCCATAACCTAATCTCTTGGATCCCAAGGGTTCTCTCTTATAAAATGGAGGAGATACCATTTGCCTTATGAGGTTCTGAGGATGACTTAATGAAATAACGTAGGCAATGCATTTTGTACATTGCCTGGCCCGCAGCAAGCCTAGGTCAACGGTGCCTGCTCCTGAGGTTGTTACAACCAGGTCTCCTGGGTCACAGTCCAGCGTCTTGTCAACTGTTAGGACAAAAGATAAGTCAGTCTGGCTTGAAGAAAGGGAGGTTCTCTTCCTGCCTCTCTGGCCCTCAGTGGAGGAAACAGCAAAAGTAATAAGAAATCGAAATAATAAGGTTCACTGATATTGATAGAGCACTTTATCTTTTCGAAGTATGCCTGTCCACATACCTTTACTTGTTTTCTACATTTTGAGATAGGTGATGCTGGACCCTTTAACCATATTTGTAAAGCTGAGGCAGCTAAGGGTATGTGGGCACATCAGGCAGGCATAAATGGCAGGGCTCAGGATTAAAACTCAAACTTCTGACCCCATTTCTTCCCAGCACCATGGAGGTCTCATAAAAATAGATATTAGCAATGAAAGGAGGATCTTTGCTCAAACAAGACTAAGATGTCAATTTAAGGAGTGAAGGGAGAAGTGTCAAGTTGAAAGTCACTCTTCCGTGGTGCCGGTGGAGTTGGGAAAGGTGTCTCTGGCTGGATCGGCTTGTCTGGGGCTTGGCAAGTCCCCACCACAAGGCTCACAAAGCACAGAAAGCTGATTAGGGTGTCTTTGGTGATAACGAGGGTGCTCGCCCTCTCTGAGTAATAGGAGGTGATCTCTAGGAGGGGTAGAAAGAGGAGAACCAGGACACTGCTGTTCATGGACCTGCCTGGGTCCAGCTTGGGGATCAAGATGGCCATGGCATCTGCAGATGATAGAAGACACCTGATTTCCAATTTCCCTAGAGGGAACACACCCGCAGTAACAAAATCTTAGCATGTAGGGTGTTAGAAAACATTTCACTGGACCACAGAGGGGAGCCCTTCATCCTGATAATAACACTCTATGCGGACAGGTTATTTTTGTGGGGCAACTTCAGTGTAGCTATATTGAGGTTGCGATTTGATAAAATCTGAAATACAAATCAATAAACTTCTGGTGTTTTGTAAAAATACCAAGTTATGCAGAAAATATTTCTCACCCTGTTTTTGAGCTTTATTTCCTCTTCTCCATATTTTTCTCCTGTACTCCCCGGGATATACCTGGGAGTGAGACACACTGAGGAATGAGGAAAGAAACAAGTCTCTTCAACCACCACATGTAAGAAAAAACTAGTGTTTGTGGATTTTAATGTATTAATAACAAAACGTCCTCTGAACCAACATGACTACAGGATATTTTTTGTGTGTGTTTTACTGAAATATAATTTCATATAGCACTACATAAGTTTAAGGTAAAGAGCAGCTTCTCCCTCTCTCATTCCCCCTGCTTGTGTTCCCTCTCTGGCTGTGTTTCTCTCTGTCAAATAAATAAAATCTTTAAAAAAAAGGTAAAGAGCATAATGATTTGACTTAGATATATCATAAAATGATTACCACAATAAGTAAAGATTCATCATCTCATATAGATACAAAAGAAAAAAGAGGAAGAAAAATAACTTTTTCCCAATGAGAACTCTTAGGACTTAGTCTCTTTTGCCACACAGTAGTGTTATCTACAGTCATCACATGGTATACCACATCCCGAGTCCTCATGTACCTAAAACTGGGAATCTGTACCTTTTGATAACCTTCATTCAATTCCCCACACCCTGCTTCTGGTAACCACAAATCTGATCTCTTTTTTGATAAGTTTGTTTTTTTGTTGTTGCTGTTGTTGTTTGGATTCCACATATAGGTGGGATTGCAGTCTCTTCTTTTTCTGTCTGACTTATTTCACTTAGCATAATGCCCTCAAGGTCCATGCACATTTTCACAAATGGCAGGACTTCTTCCATTTTTATGGCTGAATATATTCTATTCTATGTATGTACCACACATCCCAAATATACATATATGTATACACACACATCCTACATATGCACATATATGTTATTTTTGTTGCAAAAGGGAGCACGGATCACCTCTGGTTGAGAATCACTGGTGTGAGTAAAGAGGGAAGATAAATAAATTCAATTCAGGGAGGGTGTCTGCATGGACCAATGACAATCATTCCTTCTATTTGTCCAGAAATTTTTGAGTTTTTATGTAATCTGATTTACTAAAAATATATTCGATGTAGAAAAATTGGAAAATATACATACAGAATATATGCACAATTCTACCACCTAGAGACCAACTGTTATGCCCCTCTCTGGACACACACTTACAAAACACACACACACACACACACACACACATATTAATTTTTTACAAATGGCACTGCATTGTATTCAATGTCTTATTATATGTTTTTCTCAGTTAATATATCGTTAGCATTTTTAAATGTTACATTATGGCATTTTAAAGCCTAAAAAGGAAACAGATTAGAAATGGATTCCACTTTGGAGATGAGATCATTAAGGCTTAGTGAGATTAAAATAACTGCTACTTAATAATAATAATCTGTCTTATTATTGGCTCCAACTATCAACAAAGATTTGGAAAAGCAAATTTAAGAAAAAGAGATGCTCAAGAAGATTAGGGCATAGTCTTGTTTTTTATTCCTTCCTTTTGAGAAGGAACAAAGACTTCATATCCAATAACATATTACAACACTACAGAAGACAAGTGTTTACTAATCTTCCTTAGATTTTCTTCTTCTGATCAGTGGCTATGCCATTCCTGGTATATGTGGGAGTGAAAGTCAGAGAGAGGGGAGATCCTACTTTGGGTGTGACTGACACTCTGATAGGGACTGGCTTCCCTCTAGTGGTGTGTTAACATCATCACCCCACCTGAGGGAGGACAGCATCTTCCCTTTGAACTCAGCTGCCTTGTGAGCTGGTGAACGCCCTTCCCTGGCGGTACTCAAGTTCTACAGTTCAACTTTAAAATCCTATGAATTTTGTTTGAACCCTAGTTTCCAAGATTCCAAGATGATAAAGTTCTAGAATTCTGAGATTCTGTGACTCTAGTGGAGAATCTCTAGGTTGTTATCCTGGTTGTCCTCTACGGTTGGCTGTTCTCACAAACTGATCACTATTTCTGAGTACTTCATGGCATTTCTGAAATTTATTTAGACACAGAGAATTAGGTGGTGAGATGTAAATTATAAAAATAGTAAAAAAAAATACTATGAAGAATTTTTTATAGGATATGAAGAATTCTTTTGATAGGATTAGAAGTAGACTCAAGAGAGTCAAGGAAAGAGTCTGTGAACCTGAGGACAGGTCAATGAAAATGACCCAAATTGAAATACAAAAAGAAAAAAAAGAGTAGAAAAAACCCTGGAGGAGGGACAAGATGGCGGAAGGCCAGGTGACCGCATTTCAGGGAGTTCCCTGAAGAGAGCTGAATTCCAACAAAAAAACCACTACAAGACCACCGTGAACACCCATGAAACCAGCCTGAAATGTGGTATTTCCCACTTCTGGACCGCCACGAGAGACAAAGAACATCGACAAAAAGGTAGAAACAAATTGGAGGGTCTGGAGGTTTGCCCCCAGAGACAGGGGAGTGG
>PITA01011445.1:9826-66751 GCA_004023965.1 Spilogale gracilis | reverse complement strand
TAGCTTTGAAAATAAATGCCTCCTAATTTTCTAAACAGAAGAATGAGAAGCATCACTTTAGCTGGCTATGACAGGGAAGAAGCCCCAGGATATTCGTCTTGGAACCGCTTTGTCGGCAAGCATGATGACCGCTCAGACAAGACGTCTCCACACAAGGGGACATTTGCAGATTTTTAGGACAAGGAGGGCTCTGAGTCCCTTCCTGACTCCTAGGCATTACCATTACTTCAGGATTTGTAAAAAGAGAAATGAAAAGGTTTTGATGTTGCACAGGTTAAAGTAATCACATTTTCTTTAAAAAGTTTAGGACAACAGACCTTATTTTTAATATGTGCATTTGGGTTTATAATATGAGCATTTTGCGATCATATAAAAACGTGCAAATAAAGTTGCACTTCTTTACCCAAAGCTTTAATCAAGTATCTTCTGTGTTCCAGACCCAGGAAATTTTAAAGAGAATAAGGAATAAATAGCCCAAGGGACAATTAGCACCACCAACAAAGAGGACATCTGCTCTCTTTGCTCTAATAGACCTCACTGGTGAGCAGGGCTAAGCTCCAAAAATGAGATTCAGTCCTAATGGAGCAGGGTGGAGGAGGTCAAGAGCAGTTTCAGTAAGTGGGCAACGCATGGTGCTGCGTCCAAGAAGATGCAGAGGGGTCTCCAACAGACAGGCTGGAGGTCAGGAGTCCAGCTGCCCAGGTCCAAAGAAAGTTAACAAAGTTCAAAAGGGCCTGTGGTTGGTTGTGGCCGAGGTTAGCAATGCAGAATCAGGTGCAGACCCATCAGGAGCGCCCCTGAGAATTGACCCTGGGAATAGTAGGAAGCCAAGAGGAGTTCTAGTCTGGGAACTGTCATGGTAAGATGTGTGTTTCTATTTTAGAATGAGCATGCTGGTTGCAGTTAGAACAGGAGATGAGAGAAAGGATATCAGGAACTTGCAGGCCAGAGAGGAGGTGACTATCACATTGATTTATTTACTCGGTATGCAAATATTTTTTGCACTGTGTGCCATTCTAGATCTGAGTTCAAGTACAGACACAGGAGCTCGGGAAAGAAGGTCTGCAGGAAAGATGGTGTACAAAGCTTGGGGACTGTGTCATGCTTATTTATATACGGGATACATTTTCCATGGGGGAAAAAACTGATGTCAGTACAATGAAGGAAAAATCTGAACCACACAGAGACACCAGAATGAACAATTAGAAACCACACTGACTGAAGGCCATGTGGGGTCCTGGGCTGGATTTTGGATCAGAAAAAGGATAGAAGTGGGAAAACTAGAGAAACCTGAATACACAAAATCTAGAGCTTGGTTAGTTCATAGCAGGTCCCGTAGTTGTAGCCATGTTGTGTAAGATGTGAACATTTGTATCTTTGCAACATTCCTGTAACTGTAAAATGATTCCCCCCAAAAGTTTACAATGTATCCCAACCACGTTGAATAGAAAAAAAAAGTAAGATAACTTAAATAGAATGATCCGACTCCTGTGAAAACATTCAAAACTGCTATATATTCTATGAGTGCATATGTGTATGAATTCACAGAAGAATACCCTAAACCTCCATGTAGCCGGAGGACAGAGTGGGAACAGGACTTAGGGGTTCAGAGGAGGGCCTTGATTGCCCAAAACATGCTAGTGTGTAAGAAATACACGCAGCAGGGCGTCCTTTGTAATTCAGATCAAGCCCTGCCTCAGTATTTCCTGTCCCTCTGTGGCAGCAGAGGACCTCATCCCAGCTGTGCCAGGCCACCCAGCTAGCTGGTGTGCTGACCGCCCCATAGCTGCCTGGGAAGTCCCTTGACCCAGGTATGCAGCAAGATGCCTCTGGGCTACTCACATGCCCCTCCAGGAGTTCTTTCTCATCGTTAGTGATGGTTTTTTTTCCCAAACACAAGGGTAAGTAAGTAAGGCAAAAAAAAAAAAAAAAAAAAAATCCGACTGTGAAAAGAAATGCTGAATTACAAAGACCAATAGGAAAGAGCAGCTAATTGTGAAGGCCCCTGCCATGTGGGGTAATGGGTGTTAACAGCTGCCATGGAGCCCAGACTCCCAGTGGGATTTGTTCTGACCAGAAGGAGTGCCCTGGATTCCTCAAATCCCAATCACATTAAACCACAACAGTAAAAAGACTACCCCCTGGGGCCAGAGCCATGGAGTAGCACAGGGTCCTTTCCCGGAAGTAAAGCTAGTGCAGGAGAGCTCTGATGTGTGGCGGAAGGCCTCCTGCCCTCTCTCCAGATCAGTGAGGCTGGAGTGGGCTGTGTCCCCTCTGAAGTCCCACGTAGACACCCAGAAGCTGGAGAGATGGTGGGCAACCACCAAGTCTAAGCCAAGCCGGGACTCCCAGCATTTCCCTGCAACGCGACCCTCATCCCCATGCTTTTCCCCGCCAAACTGTGGGGTGTTTAAATGCAGTTGAAGATGTCAGTCTTGGGGAAGGAGCCAGCTCTGCATTCCTGAGACTCTAGAAAACAGGTCTTGAAAAGAGCCCCCCATAGTGTCATAGTTTAAAATAGGTCTAGGGAGGAGTAGCCAATGGACCCAGCCTCTTGTCCAAAGGAAGCCCTGAAGAGGAGCAGTGGGAAGGACGCCAGCTGCCGAGAGCGCATGGATGGTGCCGAGCGCTGTCTCAGTCAGCGGTCCTCATACTGTCTTGTGCTTCGGAGTTATCAGGGGACTTGTTACAGCCCGTGTCGCCGGGCCCCATCCTTGGGGGTTCCTGATTGAGGATCCCTGGCTGGGGCCTGAGAATCTGCATTTCTAATGTGGGAAGCCCATGCTGGTCCAAGGAACGTCATCTTGAGATGCAACCCTGGGCTGGTGACCCCTTCATGCTCATTAGCCTGGGGGTGCCGTACTTGGTGTGCTGGTGGGCGCTCCTTCCAAGTGGACACGGTTCTGAGGACCAGGAGGCAGCATCAGTAGATTCGTCAAAAGCCAAGCCTTTAAAAACAGAAATAGTGAGAGAGGGGGATCAAGCAGACATGCTCACAGCGGAACTTCCTTCTTCTCTGGGAAGCATTCATTTAAATGCAGCAGCTAAAACCCCGCTTCTATGGGGTCAGGTGGCTTAAGCTCTCCAGGAGCAAGGAAACGACCCAGATCTGACCTTGATGGCAGGAGGAGAGGTGACCCTGGGGGAACTTCTGGGACTAGAATTCAGTGCTCAGGAGCAAACAGAGAAATGGGGAGGTGGCCCTATTTGTCCCAGGAGAGCCTTCAGGACCATCTCCCAGTGAGCGCCTTCCAGAACATTTGGGGTGCTATACTCTCAGCCCTTTCTGATCAGGGAAGGGTCCACAAAGGAGATCATCAGAGTACAGAAGAGTTTCCCTGGTGGGTCTTCACCAGTAAGCTGTGTCTGGTACACAGATGGGATCAGAAGTCCACTCCTGGGAACACCAGAGCTCATGTACCTTTCCCATGTTCATTTCCCCTCACACTGTCTCCTGACTTAATAAGGCCTTTGGAGAGGACCTGCCTACCTTAAGTAAGCAAGAAGAAGGGGCTTTAAACCACAGTTGGCCTGAGGTGGTAAAAGAGGGGAGGAAGGGACAGTAAACAGGGAGGTGACTCAGAAGGCAGATGTTGGTCAGCAGCCCCTTCCCACAGTAAGCCTGTTCCCAGAGCACTTCTCTTCTCAAACCTGAGATGTTTCTGAGTCTTGTGTTTCAAAAGGAAATTTGTTCTCTTAAAAAGGGATTCTTTTTTAATATTATGGCTAAGATGCTTTTTTATGCCTAGACGTCTTCGTATTACCCAATGACAATGAAGATGTGTCAATGTGATTTTATTTGTGATTATTACTCTCAGGATGGTAATCATTAGCTACAATGCACTGAGCCCCTCTGTGTGCTAAAAAGTGTGCTTTACACACACGATCTCATTAAACCCTCAACAACCCTGGGACATGAGTGGTGTTTTCCTCATTTTACAGATGAGGAAATGGAGAGCCAAGAAGGCAAAGAACCATTTTCCAGGTCCTCGAGCAGACCACTGGCCAAGCTAGGACTCGGGTCTGTTTGTCTGAATAGTCAGGCCCTGGGTTCCTGGGTGATCCCAGTGTGCTGAGGCTCTTGACCTCGTGGAGCTCCCAAACAGGAGGGAGTGGGTCTTGAGGGGAATGCCAGTTGGATTAAATGAAGTCAAGCAGTGATTAAAAAATCTTTTCATCAAAGATACCTCATGCCTTATTTTTAGTCTTGCTTTAGATGATATTTTATGTTAATTGGTGTTTAATCAAAACTCTCAATGTATTTAAGTAAAATTTTAAATCAGGAAAAAAAAAAACAACACCATTAATCTATGAAACTTTGTCAGGCTCTGACTCAAGGGGTCACAGCGAAAAACCTGGGCATGAGGGTCATGCTGCCTTAGGCACCACTGCCACCTCGTGGCAGCCGTTGGAATTGCAGGCTTGGCGGCCACAGCTATGGTCTCTGAAGGAGGTTGATTCCACCAGAAGGTGGCCCATTTCCTGTCCAGTGCCCCCGAAACCCTCCAGGCACAGGTGACAATGTTCCTTCCAATAGATGCCTGGTCATTTGTAAATTGGTTACAGCTGGATCAGTATCAGCTTTCATTTAGCTGTCTGTCCTGAATGTCTACTGTGGTTGTGACCTTCAAATTGTTACCCCTGCGGAAAAAAATTGTTGTTGTTTTTTTCATGTTCACAGATATTGAAAATAAGGTGACATTAAATATACGCAAATTCTTGGACAAACTGTAGAACCAATTCATGCAAATAATGGTTCTCTCTTTAGCTGGGAATCTTCAAACACTATTAAGAGAAAACAAAGTATACTTTGGGGAGAAAAAAAACCCCACCATAGTTTGGCTCCTAATTACCCCTCCACCTTACTCCAGCCATGCTATGATTCCCAATTTCTGGAGTTGTAGATTCTCCTTCGCTGCCTGCTGCCTGTGTGTTGTGCCTTCTGCCTAGAACTACCTTCCCCCATCTTATCATCTGAATTCTCTTCAAATGTCAAATCAAGCCTGACAACCTGTAGGGAATGCTCTTAAATTCAGAAGTGTCAGCGTTGCATAGCAATGTCCCTATAGAAACAGAAGGTGGGTTCTGGATCCCGGTCTTCAGTAGCTGTGACCCTTTCCTCTGTCTCAGGGCCTTCATCCGTTAACTATGAATGATAATGTCCCCATAGCGCCAGCATTATTGTCAGGTTTTGTCTTTGCTTTTTTTTTTTTTTAAGTGTGTAAATGTGTGTAAAATGCTTCCTGAGCATCATGCCTTCTACCTAGAAGCAACGGTCCAGATGGCATTGTTAATGACTGAGTTTTGTAAATAGTTAGAACTCCGGTCAATGCCCGCCCACTATATTGCCCATTCACTTTTTCCCATTGTCTATTTCATCTTGCTTGCAAGGAAAAAAAAAAAAATCTCTTTCTTGAGAGTAACAGTAAAAATGTCCAATCTTGAATGTCCTGGAGTGATTTTCCTCCAGATCCATCCCTCCGTGTCCGTACCCCTCCCCCCCACCCCATGCTGGTAAGCTTCCCCAGCTGCAAGATGCAAAGATTTGCATGTCAGGATGAAAGGTGTTAAGCAATGATGCTATTTTCGGTGATGCTGTTTTAGTCAAGTTCATTCGGCTGCTCTGTGTTGACACCTGCGATTAGTGGATTGGTCACAGAGTTATGTTGAAAATGTGCTTTCTCTGTGTTTTCCAGCCAGAGTCTTAAATGTCGTTCTGTTTCTCTGACCAGGTAGTCGATAGTGACAGACCGGAAGGGTCCAGGTTCCGGCTCACTGGAAAGGGAGTGGATCAAGAGCCTAAAGGAATTTTCAGAATCAATGAGAACACGGGCAGCGTCTCCGTGACACGCACCTTGGACAGAGAAACGATCGCTAATTATCAAGTGAGTGTTCTTCAAGTGCCCACCCTGCGTTGCAGACGTGTGGCTTTTCTAAGACTTTTGTCTTCCCACTGAGCTCATTATTTCTGTGCTTCATCAAACCCGGGGCTGTGCAGCTTTAAGTGTGTCTCTCTGGGAGCTGAGTGGCATTGAACCCCAACAGGGTAACTGTGGGGGCCCCTTTCTCATCAGCAGAGCCCACAGGCCTCTGTGAGACTTGGGGCACTGGAGACCTAGAAGGGGGACCCTTGGGGGATCTCAGAGGAGGTCAGAACCGTGAGGGCCGCTCCAGCTTTTCAAGAACTGGCAGAATTATGAATAGCTATAAAAAGTATGAACCCTTGTGTGGGATCATAGTACTTTTAGAAATCTATCCTAAAGAAATAGGGAGAAATTTAGATTTTTATGCAATGCTGTTATAGCAAGACATGATCCTTAAAATGGAACCCATTTTGCTAAATATTCAGAAGTGGCATAGTGGTTAAATTATGGCCCAATTTTGCAAGGAAGTTTTGTACAACCATTTAAAATATTTTTGAAGAAGTTCTAGTTATATGGGAGAAATTCAGGATATTGAATAGAAACTGTCACACAAACACATACGGTATCCTCCATGCAGATTAAGTATTTGCACATATCATGACGGGTGTAGATTTGTGAAGAAATATGATGGAAGAAAAATCAGCGTTAATGGTTGTGTTTGGGTCTTTGTGACTTTTTCTTTGTGTTTTCTGAATTTTCTACAAAGTCCTTAAGTTGCTTTTTTAAGATTTATTTTAGAGAGAGAGAATGATTGGGGGGGTACAGAGGGAGAGGCAGAGAGAGAGAGAGACAGAGACAGAGAGAGAGACTCTCAAGCAGACTCCCCACTGAACAGCAAGCCCAACACGGGGTTCGATCCCAGGATCCTGAGATCATGACCGGAGCCAAAACCAGGAGTCGGATGCTTAACTGACTGAGCCACCCAGGTGCCCCTCAAGTTACTTTTTTATGGAGAAATAAAAGACTTGCTGTAAAAAGATAGTTGCAGAAGGGGATCCCCATTCAGAACACAGAGACCAAAACAGCAGTAAACAGATCGGGGTCAGCATAAATCTCAGACGGACTTGAGGTCAGTCCTTTCCCTTCTCTGCAACATCCCCAGAAGCTCCCTGTTCACAGCCTGCGTCATGGACCCAGGCCTCTGAGGGCATGAGCTCATTCTTTGAGGAATGAGATGGAGTTCTCAGCCATGTTCCAGAAATGCCCTCCGCGGGGTACAGCGTACTGAACTGCAAGCAGGCACTGTGGGAACAGGATTCCACCAACAAAGCTTGTCCTCCATCATCAGGGCTCCAGCCTGTGCTTTTCCCTGATCGGGGTCAGATGGTGGTCGTCAATTTATAGAAGATTCAGCATCTCTGGTTTTCTTGGTCTGCACACTGCCTAAGAATAATCCAGTCCCTCTCCCCCACAAGCCCCTGTTGTCCCTTTACTACCCACAGAGGGTGGAGGGACACCACACTGACAAGTAAGTGCTGCGAGTAGGAAATGGGTCCCCTGGGGTCTGGTCTGCCCTATCCCCTGAGCTGTTGGCCTGGGGAAGACCACAGAAGCTCTGGTCCTCAGGATCCCACCCATAAAATGCGAGTCACACTCACCTCGTTATTGGATTGCTCTGAGTTCCCAGGGCAGAGAAGACAGTGTGGGGGTGTTGGAGGAATTCAAGTCCTGGGCAAATGAAAGCTGCCCCGAGAAGGTGCTCAAACCCTGTCATGCTGAGCTTCTTGCCCGAGGGTCCCGGGTCTGGGGAAGACAAGGATGCCTCTCAGACCCCACTCTCAGAGGCTTTGCCCAAGTGTGGACACTGCGGGCACCTGCATGGGCCCATGTGTCCGAGATCACCGAGTGGTGAGCAGAGTTCCTTAGTGTATACCTGGGGGAAGTCTGGTTGTCGTAAAAACTGAGTGTCACACCCTCTGATAGTAGTGACCTCGACAGCACCCAGACGATGTGGCTGCTGTCAGGGTCCGGCTGCTGCATGGGTGCATGGCCTCGTGTGTTTCCACACCTACCGTGGGAACATCCATTAATTTTCAAACACAGGAAACTAAGGATACAATAGATTTTACGATTTTGTAGCACATTGACCGTGTCGAAGGGCTCTAGGTGTAGTAGATGGCTGTTTGATGCTCAGCACTGCTACTTACTGAGAGCTGTGTGATCTTGGATAACGCACTTACCCTCTCTGATCTTACGATTCTCATCCAGAAACCGGGATAGCACTACTGCCCCTAAAGACTGTTAAAGCTAAAATTGCTAGATTTAACCAATTTGCAGTTGTTTATTAGTGAGTAAAATAGAGCCTGTAGCTTGTAGAGGTCTGTAACTTGGAGCTTCTCGTATTTTTTTTCCTTGAAGTGAAGCCATATAGTAGCACAGCAATCAACAGCATCATTTTGTACACGATCACATTTGGTGCCTTCAGATGAAGTCACAGATTAGCTGTGGGAATTTGGGCAGGAGGCGGGTTTCAACTTTCTCATCTGTAAAATGGAAAGGATTATAATACTGATCTTACAGGATTTTAATGGATGAAAGGAGTTAACGCGCGCCAAGCCTTTAGAACGATGCCGGAAACGTGAGCACTCTATGCTCTTACCACATGAGCGAGAGATTAATGATGGTCAAGGAAGGCTGTAGCCCAGCCCGCCCTGATCAAGCATGAGCTTTCCGTGGGTGATCCTGAGTTTATTTGTAGTTTCATAACCTATTGATTAATTAGTCAACGCATTTTTTTTCCTACATATATTTGATCGAGAACCTAGAGAATGAGGTGCTCCCTCCCAAGTGTTACGGGAATCCGGTGGGAAACCAGACACACCAGGTTCCCAGCCTTCATGTAGCTTTGTTTTAATGCCGAGGCTTTGCTTCACAACAAACTGCTTTAAACTTCTCACCGCTGTGCAGTGATCTGCAGGGACCCTGAGCCTGGTTCATCATAAGGCTTGCGCCCCCATCCCTGCACATGCCCAGTAGAGAGAGGCTGGTCCTGGTGGGAATGCTGTGTCTTTCGGGAGCACCGGGGTGCAGCAGCCCAACAGCAGCCTGGCCGGGAGCCACTCTCCACTAACCTCAGGGATCCAGTTTCTAACACCATACCCCCCACACCTCTTGCTGATCAATTAGCCTTTGTCCAGTTTCCTTCCTGTCCTTGCTCAGGAATGTCCCCATTCTCCTATTTCTGGATTTACTGGATTACTCTAGTTAATATACTTTGGGCGCAGGGATATTGCAACTTCTGTCCCTTTCAATCACCTGTTCAGAAAGAATGTACTATGCTAACAGCAGTTAGATCCATTGTGTTCCCGCTGGTGGTGGTCTTCCCGGGTTTCTTTCAAGAGCTGGATCCTCCAATTCCCACATTTTTCTCTTCCCCTCTGGCAAGTTCTGAGAAGCTGAGAACCTGTGGGTGAATGAATTTCCATCATAATTGCTCATTGTTGGTGTTGTTTATTTTAAAGTTAAGGGCTCCTCCCACGCAGGTCAGCTGTTACTTTCTTCTTCCCAAGCCCAACAGGAAAGCATTCAGAACTCAGCCTCAGGGATTTGCACAATAAGAAATAACCAGGGATAATTGGTCCTTGGGCCCCCGAATTTTTATCATCATTAAAGCTACTGTTTATTGAACACTACAGGACTGTTACTGCGCTAAACACTTCACACGCCCTCCCTCATTTCACTCATTTCACCTAGGAGACTTAAGTAGCTGTTAACACTATTTAGATAAGCAAGTAACTGTGAAATAACTTTTGTAAGGTCTCACAGCTGGTGTGTAATGGAATCTGGGGTCCATATCCATGTCTCCCCACGTCCAAAGCCCTGAACCTCCAACCACTAAGAAATACTCCTTCCTGTTTTACCCTCAGTTAGAATGTGATGCCTGCTCTGCAGGTGCCCAGCCTCTCTGCCAGGACCTCCCCTTACTGGGATTGAAAAGGGAGTGTGATTGGCTGATCAATGTCTTCCTAAACACTGTCTTTGTCCAGACCCACTGCCACCTGCCCACTCTCCCTGCCCCAAAGGGCTTCCCAGGCTTCTGACCCAGAGTGGCACCTGGTAAAATAATTTAGCTCTTGCAGTATTGGGAGCTGACATATTAATGCAAAGCCTTCTGAAATATTACTCATTATTATGCATTTTGCCAGCATTTGAGTGATTTGTGAACTCTTATTGGAATAAAGTACTGTAAATGATTCATGAATGACCAAGTTTATGAAATTCTATAAAAATATTAGCAGGTGGTAATGATTCCCTCACACTGTGAATATAATCCGCTGGCCGTGAATTTGTCAGTATGGCAGGACAGGAGTAGAGCGGGGACAGAGTCTGTTAGGCAGGTGGGGGGCCGGTGGACAGTCTGGGCTGGGGTCAAGGGGAGGTACGGGGGAAACCTAGAAGTGAGGCCGTTGTAGTGGGCGGGTGTCATGAACAGGACATAGTCACCTTTTTCTGTTGTCCACCAGTGGGAGACATGCCGAGGACTGGGGACGGCAGAGCTGGGTGGGAGAAAAGGAGAACTAACATTTACTGGGCACCCATTAGGTACCTAAGAGCTCTCTAGAGTACTAGACGCACCTATGAAACAGGTTGATTGTCTTACTTTTATGCATGTGTTAGCTCAAGGCCACAGTGGTTCCCAGGATACAGTTTTGTTATTGATGTTGGTGTTAATGTGTATTGAACATTTACAATGCGCCAAGGCTCTGTGCTCAATACCCAAATGATGATCTCTTTTAGTCTTCACAAAGATGAGCTTTTTTTTTTTTTTTTAAGATTTTATTTATTTGACAGAGAGAAACACAGCCAGAGAGGGAACACAAGCAGGGGGAGTGAGAGAGGGAGAAGCAGGCTTCCTGCCGAGCAGGGAGCCCGATGTGGGACTCGATCCCGGGTCTCCGGGACCATGACCTGAGCCGAAGGCAGTTGCTTAACCAACTGAGCCACCCAGGTGTCCCACAAAGATGAGCTTAATAATGTTATCATGCCCAATTATAGAATCGGTAACGGGAACCACCTGTGTTCTTGGCCTCAGCCCATGAGCAGGATTTCATTGTCTCCTTCTCAATATTTGCTCACATTTTCTGGAATATAACTTGCTCTCCTTTAAGTTAATTTCTTGGATTCGTTTGGACTTCATAGTTAAGATCGTTGCCATAAAGTTGGAATCCACCTGGCAGAAAGAAGGTTGCTCCCTGTTTCCTTTCACTCATGTGACTCTGCCCTATTTCCAATCCATAGGTAGCTCCAAGACAATTATGCAGAAAATACATTAACGTGAAAAATGCTGCCGTCAAGTGGAAATACGTGTATCATAACATTAGTGATTGTAAGAGAACCGAGACACGTACATTTACCCAGATTGGAGAGGGATTGCAGTGATTAATCTGTTTATAATAATGCCCATGTTATACATGAATCACACATGCATCACTGGATAGGACGACACTTCTTGCTAAGATCTGTGCTTGGAATGCTTCCCCAGCCCGCAGTTGTAGGGTCACGTTACATCCTTCTTCATCCTCTAGTCTGATCATCCCCATGGCCGTCTTTCTTAGACAGGATTCTTGGTGGTAGTCCACAAAATCCCTCCAACTTGTATATAAAGAAAGGAATTTATTAAAGGGTATAGAGCGCTTATGTAATTGCCAAAGGACCCCAATAACCTGGCTCACATGGCACACCCCCAGCGGTGGGGCTGCAGGAAGGACCCAGCCATGGGTGATCCTGTTGGAGAGCAGAGGTCCTCAGCCTTCACACTACTGACTTTGGGGGCTGGATAACTCTTCATTATGGAGGCTGGCTTGTGCAGCACGGGGTGTTGAGAAACGTGCTGGTCTTGAACTACTAGATCCGAATAGCACCCCCAATCTCAGTCTGCACAGCCTAAAATGTCTCCAGATAGTGTTAATCATCCATAGGGGCAAAACTGCCCCTGGCTGAGAGCCAGTGTTCTAGAGGAGCTGTGACTGCTGCCCCCTTCTTCCCGCCACCCCACTGCTGTGATGCCTCGGCAGCCCAAAAGTGTGGAGTGATTCCGATAGCGCGCTTTCTGAACCTTAGATCCCCAAAGCAGGACTGCTGCCTTATGCCCCACCTCCATTGCCAAGTCTAAGGCTGGGATGTCTGCAGGGGAGAACCTGGGTCATGTGCAGGACTGTCGCCGAGCTAGCACGGGGCTCCAGACAACGCTGATATCTACCCGTTGGTCATGTCATTGGTGCGGTCTTATTCCAGGGAGGAGACGCTCAGTGATAGGCATGGCTGTCCGAGGGCAGGTCACTGACACCTGTCCAGGAGAGAGGGCGGCTTCACACCTCTGATCTGAACTTCTCTCACTGTTTTGGGCCTGTCAATCAGTAACGCATGTGGCCTCGGAAAGAGCCTTGATTGGGAGGAGACAAGAACGCGGGTTAAGAGCTCAGACTCTGCAATCAGACCTGCCCAGGAGAGACCTTGGATTCTGCAGTCATAGAAACTATATGAGATTGCCACTTTTACAGGTGAACAAAGGGTGAATATCGCTCTTTCACGGGGTCACCTTTAGCGAGTTATTTAACTCTTTCTCGTCTTCGCGCTGGATGGCGGAATGGCAGGACACAGTACGGCCCGTGACCAAGTATCCCTGAGCCGGGAGCCATCACCTCCCCTACCAGTCCTGCAGGTGAAACAGGGCTCAAAGTAGTCGATAGGCACCCGGCCCCCAAACAGCTGGGCGTCAGCACCGCCGTGTGGGTCTTGGTAGCAGGGAACTGTACTTTGAAGAGCCTGTGCTCTTCAAAACTGCCTTATTTTTGTTTCAGTAATGGCTTCTGGGAGCCAGGCAGACCCGCCCCGGGCTTCTTTGCCTCATCCTATTTAGACTTCAGATGATTGTTCAATGTCACGTGATGGAGGGTTTGCTTATTTCTCAGAAACTGGCCTTTTAGGCCGGAGATGAAAGTGTCTGGAGAATATTTGAGCAGGTGCAGGAGAAGATAATTCCTGATAGGAGGCAGCTGGCTCTGGGGTCAGCGGAATGGGCTTCTCTGTCTTATTACATCTGTAAGCCTCTAGTAAGTTATTGGTGGTTCTCAAACATTAAGACCATCTGGGGAGATTTTAAAGCTCCTAATGCCCAAGCTGCTCTCCAAACCAATGACATCAGCATGTCTTGGAGTGGGACCAAGCATCCGTACGTTTATGAAACTCCAGGTGTTTCCATTGTGAAGCCAAGTTGGAGAACCCCCGGATTAACCTAACCCACATGGACCCCAGTTCATTCAAACCGTTGAGGATAATCACCCCAAGTACGTAGGTTTGTTGTGACTCTCACGTGAGACGGTACACGGAGGAGCTTCCAACACAAAAGAACGGAAAATCAAAGGTCTTCCTTCCTTCCCCCCAGTCAGCTGCTTGACTCTGAGCAAACATCGGAAGCTAACTACTTTCTGGCATCTCTTTGGACACCAGCCCTTAAAAAACCGAAATGCAGAAAAAACAAAATCGGATAAACAAAGGAACAGGTTGTCTTGTGACTACACTTCAGGAAAAAAAATAAATAATTCAGGATTTGGTCGCGGCCTCTCCGCACCCCCTGTACCTCCCAGCACCTCCATCTGGCTCCTTCCGGTTCCACTCTTCACGTCTGCAAGCACTTCATTTTTTAAAACCTGGCCTTATCTGCCAGGCGCAGCTGGCGAAGCCGAGGCATGAAGAGGGGAAGCAACATCACCCAGCCCATCGCGTCCCTGGGCCGGGGTGCTCCTGGCTGATTGTTTCTTCGGTCCACTAAGCAAAGATGCTTCCTCACTCAGGGCTGTGGGAACGCACGCTCCTAGACCTCATTTGCACAAACTCTGCAGAAGAGGTGCAGCTTGCATCTTGGCAGGTGGGTGAACTTGACAACCCTCCGCCAGCTCCCCCTCCAACTCCTGCCACTCACCCCCCCACACTCTGCAGTCAACCATAGGCACAAGATTTTTTTTTTTTCATTTGGTAAAATGAGCTGGGGAGGGAAGGGGTTTGTTCAGGGACATAGACAGGGACGAAAGAAGCACAAAAGAGAAGGTCAGAACAGGCTGTGCTTCTCCTCTGGCCCTGTAAAGTAAGCTTGACACTCTCAGGTTAGAGGGCAGAAGATGATGGGAATTATTTTTTTTTAATGAGATACTGTGCAAAATTGGAGGTGAGGACCAGAAGCTAATTAAACCAATTATAAAAGACAGGGTAAATTTCTAGGTTCAAGCACTATGGCTATGAAGCCAAAGGACAAAGATGATGTAATTCAGAGGTAAGCTATCTCCACCCCCAAGACACGGGTCACACTTTGGCGTGGGGAGGGTTGACAGTTAGTGGGTAGATGACCCGCTGACGGGCCCTCAGTGGCCCACTCCATGGGAAGATGGAAGGGGAAGAAGACGACATTAATTGGGAGCCCTTGTGACACCAGCTTTGGACATCCTAAGAAATACTTGGGGAGTAAGATTGTCATGAGGACTGAGTTCCCCTTGAGCAGGCTGGAAGCTGGACGTTCCCGTGATGGGAAATTCATACAAATATGAGCTGTGTCCTCATCCAGCACTGGGGAGCGGCCAACCTCCAGGTTACCCATGACTCACCTCAGTTCTGGCCAGCCCGCTGCTTACCTTTTTACTGGGGCCAACGAAAATGGAGACGATCTGTGTGCGAATCCCAGGGTAAATGGGAGCAAGGAGGAGCACACTTCTGCCCCCGGAGCTTCTCTCCTAGCCAAGAGAGGTGGAGGGAAGTGGGGCAGCACCTCTGCAAAGGCATCCTGGGACCCCTAAAGGATGCACCCATCTCAGGGCGGGCGCACACCGGGCAGCCCCACCAGGCAGGACCCAGATCGCCCACAGGACTGTTGCAGTCCGCGTTCACGGGGTGCCTAATTAGCAGTGCCAGCTGCCCTTTCAAGGTGCCGGGGACAGAACTGTGATGAAACCACCAAGGTCCTGCTCTACGGAACGCTGTCAATAAACGGAAATTAGGGAGTGTATGATGTGTCAGGTGTCTTAAGTACAGGGAATAAAAATGGAGCAGTTTAAACATACAGAGAAGGAGATGAGACGCTGTGTGGCTCCGGCAGGCCAGCGTGGGAGACGGCGTTTGTGGGCAGGTCTGATGGGAGGTCTGAGGGCAGGAGTGCTGTCCTCACCTCTCGGGTACCCTTGACAGCAGGGCTTCTCAACCACACTGTCAGCCACAATCAGTGTGCGCGCGCACACACACACACACCCCTGCGGACAACTCACAATGTGTGGACGTATCTTTGGTTATCACAGCTGGGGGTATTGGTTCCACTGACATCTAACAGGTCGAGATCAGAGATGTTGCTTAACATTAATTAGAATGCACAGGATAGACCGCACACACCATGATCTCAGGCACTGGCACAGGGCTGCCCCTTAGAGGGTCTGAAGATAGACTGTGGTTTATTCACTCAAATATTCATCAAGCTTGAACAGGCAAGAGGTCTGTGTTTGTCACTGGGGTGGGTCCCGCTCCTGTCCTTGTGAAGCTCATGGTCTAGCTGGGGACATGCCCTCGAGTAAGGGCAAGGGTCAGGAACAGCCTCCCAGAGAACATGACATAAAAGCAAGTGCTTGTAAATAAGGAATTATCCGAGTGATGGGGATGGAAAGGTCAGGAAGAGTGTTCCGGGGGGAGGGGACGGAATAAGGAGCTTAAGACACCTCCAGAGGTGCTGACCAGCAGGGCTCCCTGGGAGACACAAAAGGAACATGACTGGTAGGACAAGACAGCGGGCGCAGGGAGAGGTGGGGGAAGGCAGACCTGTGTGCTAAAGAATGAGCTTAGACATAATATAGGTAAGTGACAGGCAGATGTTAGAGGATTTTAGGCTGAAGAGTGACATGATCAGATTTGGATTTGGCAGGGACGGCTTTGGTTGCAAAGGATGAGTGGGAGGTAGACAGCCCTGTCTCCGGGTCTCTAAACCAGAGGGGCACTGATCTGATCAACGGCCTTCTCCCCCAGGAAAACCCGGGAGAAGTGACCAGCCCCATCGTGAAAATGTTAACTGTAGTTTGAGATGGATTGTAGCAGGAATCAGGGAGCCAGGTCCTGCCAGGCCTCGCAGGGCAGGGTAAGGAGCTTGGATTTTATTCTCAGGAAGCCTAGGAGGGTTTTCAGCAAGGGGAGTGACATCCGATTCACATTTCAGAAAGATTTATTTGAACAAGTCAATAGTAACCTACTAATTGCCAGGAAATAGAACTTAATTCAAAAATGTATTCATTTGTTGAGAACCTAGCACCTACCAGGCACTGGGGGAGAGAGATGAAAGATAAAGCGTCCCAGAGCAGGCACCCTTGAACTCAGCACTCAAGTTCCCTTAAAGACAAGAGTAAGTCAGAGAACTTTGCTTTATCTGAATCCATGTGTTTTGTGTGTTGGCTGGTCCTTCCCATTACTTTGACTCAATCTCCATGCCAAGTGAATATTCTTTGTTAAAATTCCAGGCTTTTAATTCTGTCTTCTGTGGGGTTTTATCGGTGTGCTATCTCAAGATTATTTATTAAACACAGTGGGCTGGAGCCCTTAGCTCTCAATTCGTTTGATTGGCATCTGTTTTAAGATCTTTATTATGAAGAAGGCTTATCTTTTCTTCGCAGCGAGGCATTAGGTGCAAAAAGATCATTTCCATATATTTTTCTTTCTTCTGAAGGTGCAGAAGTTTGCATAATGGGCCCCTTTAAGCGAAGCCCATCTTTTTGGGTGCCATGTCAGAAAAATGACTGCTCCCTGGATAGGATTCGACTGTGCTCTTTCACACAGGAATGCTCCTTCCTGCCGGTGGCTGAGCCCAGCTCCGTGTCCCAGAGTGGGCACCCCAGAGGTGGAATAAGGTGAACAAATACTGAGAGTTTAGTGAGCACGCATCCCTGCCCAGTGATGACCTAGCACTCACGGGATCCAAGGCCCTGAGAGTTTAGTGACAACGTATCCCTGCCCAGTGATGACCTAGCACTCACGGGATCCGAGACCCTGAGAGTTTAGTGAGCACGCATCCCTGCCCAGTGATGACTTAGCACTCACGGGATCCGAGACCCTGAGAGTTTAGTGAGAACGTATCCCTGCCCAGTGATGACCTAGCACTCACGGGATCCGAGACCCTGAGAGTTTAGTGAGCATGCATCCCTACCCAGTGATGACCTAGCACTCACGGGATCCGAGACCCTGAGAGTTTAGTGAGAACGTATCCCTGCCCAGTGATGACCTAGCACTCACGGGATCCGAGACCCTGAGAGTTTAGTGAGCACGCATCCCTGCCCAGTGATGACTTAGCACTCACAGGATCCGAGACCACACTGACCACGTTTGACAGTAAGAAGTCAGGAGGAGATCCCTGTCCTTTCCAGGTTGATCATACCACCTGGCTGGGGGCGCAGCACGGGCAAAGACCTGAGGCCCGGTCTTGGCCTGCCAGCCAGCCAGGCCCAGGAAACCATGTCCCTGGCATCTCACAATTCATCACAAATGAATTTTCTGTTTGAGTTTCAGTGCAGAGCCTAGTAAACTGTACACATGACAACAGCAAAATGCAGCCTGCAGAGCCCGGAGGATTTACTCTCTGCCCCTCTACAGCAAAAACTTGCCAAGCCCTGGACTGGACTTACCTTCAGGTCCCTTAGGAAATGGCAGCTCCCACAGTCTGTTGACAGTCTGATTTTAAGAGTTTTTGAGGGCATAGTCAGTCCCAAAATGGAGTGTAAGGGAGTGTATAAGTTCCCCTTTCCTGGAGACTTCCCAGGAAAGTCTAAATGTGTATGCCCTTTAAACGATAGGGATACTATTGGACCCAGAGGTGAACGAGGCCCGAAGCAAAGCCCCATTTCCCAGTCACAAGCAGGGACTGCCTGGGATCTTCTGTCCACTGCTCCTTGAGTCGGGAAAACCAAAGGCTTTGCAAAGGGAAAATGCCTGCAAGGGAAGCCTACAAGACAGAGCTCCTTGTTGTTTCTCTCACCCAGCATGGTTCCTCCAGGGAGCACTGAGCGGGGAGCTGCTCGGCGGCTGGGGCAAAGGGGCTCTAATCCTTACACTGACTCAGTGTGTTAGAAACCGCCAACTGCCATCGCACTGTTCCCGTTTCTGCCATAGCAGACCAGCACAAACTGTCACAGACTTGGTAGCTTAAAACAAAGGAAACCTGTTCCCTTACCGTTCTGGAGGCTGGAAGTCAATTCTTGTGTCACCTGGCTATACCAAGGTTGCAACAGCTAGGGCTGGCTCTTTCTGGAGGCTTCAGGAGAATCCGTTCCCTTGCTTCCTCCCGCTTCTAGAGCCTGCGCATTTGCCTAGGCTTGTGCTCTTCTCCCATCTTCAGAACCGGCAGTGGTGGGCTGACCTCTGTTCACACTGACATCTTTCTGGGTCTCTACCCATCCTCTGTCTCCTGTTTAAGGACCCTGCCGTTACTTGGGATCCACCTGGATGATCCAGAATAATCTCCTTATTTTAAATGCAGCTGGTTCAGCCCATTAATTCCATTTGCAACCTTAGCTCCCTTTTGCCTAGAACCTAGCACGGCCACAGTTTCCAGGCACTAGGATGTAGACATCTATGGGGGCCCTTTTTCTGTCTATCACCCTACCCCCTTTCTAGGTGAGGAAGTTGAGGCACAGAGCAGGTTAGGAATTGATGCATGGTCACACAGCTGGGAAGTGATGGGTGATCTGAAGCTCAGCCCCAGCCATAGTCACCTCCCAAACCTGGGGCCTGATGGCAGAGCCCGCAGTGTGGCTGCAGATAGAGGACTAGAGGGAGGAAACGCTTAGCGGTGTTCCTTGGCAGCCCTGGCATTCTGTCTGTTAGGGTTGGAGGCGGCTGTTGCTTGAGGGTGGGCTTTCCTACCAGAGCTCAAATGTCCAGGCCTCTCACACTGTCCTCGTTTCTCTTCTCAAAAAGAAGAAGTATGTTTATGTGGAATTGTTGGCATTTCATTGTGGTGTTTTATGAGCATCATTTTCTTCAGAGCAAGTGAGAATGGGGAAATGGTTGATTTTCATTTCATCCCAGAGCTGCTTGGGATCCATCACCTAGCACAAGGTAGGCCCCAAAGAGTGACCTGCTCTGAGGCCCTCTTACCCCGTGGATGGGGGTTAAGCACTCCCTTAGGAAGCAGGGACCAGCCACCTGATTCTGACCCTAAGCTGGTCTTCACCGTTGGACCCAGGCAGCCCCAGATCCCTGCCCCAGGACGACTTAAGCAAAAGAGCAACAGCCCAGCCCAGCTGCACACTGACTGTATCAGGTGCAGACTCAGTGCGCTTCCCAGGCGGTCCCTTCTGAGAGCCCCTCACGCTCCAGAGACACTGTCCTAGGCACCAGGCATTGCAGAGGGAATGGAGCACATCCGTTGCCCCTTCAGGAGCATATACTCCTAAGGGTCTTGAAACCAGAGACTCCTTTTTACCTTTTTTCATTTGGAGAAACTGAAGCATGGGAAACATCAGGAAGCCCATCACATAGTTGGGAGGTGAAGGAGCCAAAGGACCAACCCGCTTCTCCCCTCCAGAGTGCCGGCGGTGCACACGGATCCTGCCACACTCACGCGAGTACGTCCTGTGTGGTTTGCTTGCTGGAATCCAGCGGTTCTCCACTCGGAACGCCATGGGCCTGCAGGGCCCCCGTGCCAAAGTCCGGAGACATTCCTGGCCGTCGCCGGGGGGAGAAGGATGCGACTGCCTGCAGGGGTTAGAGACCAGGAATGCCACTAGACCTCCTACAATCCCCAGGACAGCCCTCACCATAAAGGATGATCTAGTCCCCAAAGCCAACCGGGCCTCTGCTGAGAAACCCCCAGGGTAAAGTGGGAACACTAACCCGCCTGGTAGGGTGGCTGTGAGCTTTGCAGGTGACAGCGCATGCGTGCACGCTCACGCGGTGGGCCTGTGGTCGAAGCAGGTCAAGTCCTCATGTCCCGGACCACTTGCAGGTGAGCCGGCCCCCTGGCTCTTGGCAGCACCTGGCCCGAGGTCCTCCGCGCTTCATTCTGCGAAGCACCCAGTAATTTCCAGCACAGCTCGCCAGCATGCATTTTTTATTTTTCATGGTGTTTTAATTTTTTTTTTCTTATTGAGGAAGACAAATTCCATTTCCTTGCTCCTGAGGGAAAAACTAATTCCAGCAAAGGCTATTTGTCTCTGGTACCTTAAGATCTCGATAATTTACTGCAAGTTTATTTTTATTGAAAATTATGTAGATATTATTCAGAAACACAATTTCTAACTATATGGAACACTTAAGCAGATTATATTTTAAGTGTTTATATATATATATATTGAGGATATATGCTGGAATGTGCATTTCTCAAAGATACTTTTTCCTTTTTTTATGATTCCCTGCCTTTGAGATCCTCAAACTTGTGTGCTATGAAGCGCTGAAGGATTAAAATATTTTCCAAATGGATATTATATTATAAGTTATGGGTTGTTACCATTTGACTGCGACTCAAACTCATGACACTTTATATCGCTTATATGATGAATTCAGAAATGATTTGCATTTCAATGCATTGAAGATATTTAACTTGTGATTCCAAATGTACCTATTTTAAGCCTGGCAGAAACTCTCAATCGCTACTGTGTGTGGACCACCACCCTAGTTATGTGGACCTGACCAAGATTCAGGTGGTGACATAGCGTAGCTTTTTCGAAGTATTTCTGAGAAATATAAGAACTGAGAGAGCTGTCCATCAGAGCACATGCACACACGTGCACACACACATGCACACAACAGACACACACACTCACATGCATACACACTCTCTTGGGAACATTCGGGAACTATTGAAAGTTTGGGAAACATTGAAAATTATAATTGCTTCTTTAAAATTCACAGCATACATTAAACACAGTAAAGACATTTTAGAGACCTGCACTCCAGAAGCCTGTTTAAACCAGCATGTTCTGCATATTTAAGAACCCACACTTTCAACAGCATTCTCCCATAAGAACTATTAGCCAGTATAAAAAAAGGAAACACACTGTGGATAATGTTGGTGAGAACAAATATTTAATTAATGAGATCAGAAAGGAAAGTTGGCTCTGAGACACGTTCCTGGGATGCTGTGTGGTCCACCATTCTAGAAAAATGATTCTGGAGACATTGGGGCCATCTTTCTCCATTAAGGTAGCAGAAACCAAGCTCTTCTCACTTCCTTTTGTTTCGGTCGGCCAAGAAGTGAGTCTGTGAGCTGATAAATGTGGTCTGGGCACACAGTGGGATATTACTCAGCTACACAGAAAAATGAGGTATAATGTGGAGGATCGTTGAGGACCTGATGCCAAGGGAACGAAGTCAGACACAAAAGGTTCCATGTTGTATGCTTCCACTGATAGAAATGTCTCTGGTAGAGAAATCCACAGAAACAGAAAACAGACTACGTGGGAATCATGGGCATGGGTTTTCCTTTGGGGACAATGAAATGCTTCAGAACTAGACAGTGGTAATGATGGGGCAACATTGTTGCCATTTACTTATGCACTTTGAAATTGTATATTTTGTGAATTCACCTCAGTGTTCTTTAAATCATGGGAAATAAAAATGGTGAGAGAGGAGAGAATGACAGGGTGGGAAATCCAGGTATGAGGATGGGGTCAGGAGTGGGAGAGGGATGTAGGAAAGGGTGGGCCAAGGGGGACAAAGAAGATCAGGGGGCTGTCCTGTCATGTTCTCCAAAGCAGCATGGACGACTCCTCTGTTCAGACAATTTGAGGGAAATATAGCCTAAAGAGAGGTTCAGAACACAAGACTAGCCATCCAGAGAAGGTGGAAGGGAAGGGTCCACCCACCTCAGCGGAGAGCGGATGGGGAATTCACGCCATGGCAATGTGTCAGTGACCGCACCTTGGTGGGCCATGCTTATGTCTTTACTCCGGAGAGGAAAACGGAACCATGACACTAACAAAGCTGAAATCTTAGGGCCCTTTATTTGTAGGGACCCCTTCTGAAACCCTGTTTCTGGTGTGCATTCTCCTTAAAGTGGACCCTAGATTGAGTCACCTTCAGCTTCCCCACAAGCTGGATGAGCCCCCGTGATCTAGCCTGGTGAAGCCAGTGCGTACTCTGAATCAGACTTCACGTGCATTCGTGCCTGCCTAAAGCCAGGAGCCTTGTGTATCAGGAAATGCCTGGACACGCGTGGTCCAGTGGACCTTTGTGCAGTGATGGGAATGTATGTATCTTGCTATTCAATGTAGGGGAGCCCAGTACGGTAGCCACTGTGCCTTGGAACTGAGGATAATGTAATTATGAAACGGAGGTTTTCACTCTATTTAATTTTAGGTCATTTTAATTTAAATGGTCCCATGGTGGCTGCTATACAGGTAACAGCAGATCCAGGAAGACACGAGTGAAAATGCCACCTACAGTGTCATGCCAGTCTGTGTTCACATTAGCTTGATCTCTTATGAGCTACATCCTTCAGGGCAAGTGGCTTAAACTGTGAGCCTTAGTTTCTTCATCTGTGGAAGGGAAGAATGAGAGGATCTACTTCCTAGAGCTTTTGTCGAGAGGAAAGGAGATGGATGTTGAGTGCATTGAACTGAGCATCTGATGAGTGCTTTGCTCAACATTATTTGTGCCTTTTGATTTTGGTGATTCACCCAGGCTTTACACTGCAGTGTTTTGAAGAGATGAGGCTCAGAGAGGTGGTGTAACTATGCTGGGGGTCATACAACCAACCAGAAGGCAAAAGAGTGGGCATTTATTCCCATGTGTCCCACTGTCAAGGTCCATTAGCTGGCTGTTGCACTGTGTTCCTTCCCCTTAATTGCTTCGTTGCCTGGCTCTTTTCTATCAAGAGAATGAGATAGGGACTGAGAAATGGGTCTTGTTTCTTCCCCTTATGCTGGTCCATGAGGTGAGCCACTCTGTTCGTTGAGGTGGGCCCTCCAGTAGCAGGTGAATTCCTAGGGACAACTCGTGAGTGTGTGAGCGGGCGTCTGTCCCCACGATGGTCTTTTTTTCTTGCATAGCTTGGTTTCACATGGGTTCTGGGCTGGACTAGCAGAGAAGACCTTAGTCTCTCTCATCTCAACCCCCAGAAAGTTCTCATTGAGTTCAATCTTTCAGATGCTCTATTTATTCAACCAATCTTGGCTTGGGTTTTAAGGTAGAGAATATCCCATTTTGAATACTTTCTTCTTCCTTCTGCATAAAGCTGTCTCCAAATCCTATAGAACTAGGTCTGATGTAGATCGAGGCCAGACTGCCTTCTTTGGTTCTGAGTTCAGTTGTAAAGAACACAGGTGTCATGTCATCCTCACCTCTGGGCTAAGAGCAGAGTTGGGGCCGGGAGTGAATCTCTTATTCAGATCTGAGAGATGAATCGGCCACTGCAGAATGTCTATGTGTGTTGTTGAAGGCCTCTTGCTTATATGCTCAAGGAAAGCTTAAGAAGCCGAGAGTCCATGCTGGGTTTGGGGTTAATGCTTCACTTTCCACTCTAAAGACACTGTCCATCTTGTCACACTGGCTGTTTAACAGCCCTGCCCATGCCATTCTTAAGAGAAACAGAGCGAGGTTTCATTAACGTGGGAGATCAGCAGTAGCTCAGTTATAAGTTATCACTGCAGAGGGAGAGCAGCAGGGTTAACTCCTCAAGTCGGAAATAAAAAAGATGAATGGCAAGAGGAAATGAAGTTAGTGCTTCCCTGCCCAGATGTTTTGCCGCCAGTATGTGAGGGAAGAGGGGAAAGCCCTTTCTCAACAGAGATTATCTACCAAAGGCCATTAATATCTTTTAATCTGAAAAAAATCCATTTGCCCTGGTAAGAGTCACAACTCCGTGATCCCAGATGGTCTTCTTTTGTTACCCCTCGAGCCAGGGGCATCATACTGCCCGGTTCTGTGTTGCTCCATGTAACTATAAACCTTTCTCCGAAGTTCTGGGGTCCCCAGCATGTCAAGAAGACAGAAGGATAGCATCATTATAGTCAGTCTAATTCCTATGACTCTGTTTGCTTATTCTGAAGGGTGCTTATTTTTCCCACCCCCCACTCACTCACTCACTCATTCATGTACTCATTAATTCAGCAGATGGCTATTAGACGCCTACGTACTGACAGATACTGTTTGGGGCACTAACAATAACCCAGAGTCCCTGCTTTCAAGGAACTTATAGTAGGAGAGCAGGCAGGTGATGATAAATGCCCCTGAGTAAAATTAAACTGGGCGAGGAGGTTGGAAAGAACAAGGAGTGAAGGACATCCTATTTTACATGTGGTGGTCTGGGCTGGCCTATGTAAAGAGGGGACATTTAAGGAAAGGCCTGATGAAAGAGAAGGATGTGAGCTCTGCAGAAATCTGCATGACAAGAGAGCTACAGAAGGGAGCAGTCAGCTAGAGTGAAGCACAGACTAATATAAATGACAAGGTCCTACAGACTGGGAAGGAGTTCAAAGAAAATCCTAGGGCAAATTTTTAGCAGCTCTACCTTTACTTTTGTTGGAGTAGTTCCAATTCTTTCCCCAGGGCTTAGACCCCTTTCAACAGCCCTGGTGGCACATGCAAAGGCCCTGGGGTAGAAGTGAGCTCAGTATGTTTAAGAAAGATAGGAGCGGGAGGAAGGAGATCATGCAGGGCCATGCAGGCCTTTCTATGGACTTCGACCTCCAAATGAAATGGGAAATATAGAAAGCTTTGAGCAGAGCCAGGGTACAATGTGACATGACTTCCACCAGGAATTCTGGCAGGGGTGTGGGAAACAGACTGAAGGGGGCTGCAGTGGACACAGAAAGCCCAGCAGGAGGCAATGGCAGCAAGCCCCTGAGAGAGGGTGTAGCTCAGGTCAAAGTGGTACAGACACAGGTGGTAAGAAGGGATTGCATGTGAGATAAGTCTAGAGAAAGAGGCATGGAGAGTGATTAGGAGTTGTTTGCCTTGAGTCAAAAGGAGGACGGAGTACATACACAGAGGTGGGGTGAGTGGGAGGAGCAGGCACCCAGAGGAAGCCTGTGCCACATGGAGACGCCCTTAGGAAAACAGGTTGGTCATCTTCTGGTGCCAAAGCATTTCCTCCAACATTTTCTGAATTGCAGCCCATGCAAACTCAAACCAAGTTTATTGAAAGCGGACGTGTTCGGAGGAGGCGAATGGCCCAGTCAGGGTGGGCTGAGTTTCCACGGTGCCTTCAGGGCGTCCCGTCAGTGAGAGAGGGTTCCCAGGAACAGGCAGAAGTCTTGGCTCCAGGGACATTAGCAGCACCTGGGAGAATCCGCAGAAGCTGCTTCAGGGGATTGTCTTCTTGGCGACTGTGTTCTCGGCTTCAGCCACCAGAGCACGGGGCCACAGCCTGGCGCTGAAACCACAGACATTCCCTCTCCCCTTCCCGGAGGCAGAAAGTCCAAGACCAGGAGTCAGAGGACTGGTTTCTCCCCAGGCGTCTGTCTTTTCACTGTGACCTCACACAACCTCCCCTCTACTTGCACACCATGGTGTCTCTTCTGTTTATGATAGGGACGCCAGTCATAGGAGATTAGGGCCCCATGCCTTATGGCCTCATTTAACCTAATGACCCCTTTAAAGTCTCCAAGTACATTTGTGTTGGGGGTGAAAGCTTCAACATATGAAATGCGGGGGCACATCGTTCAGCCCATAACAGAGATCTCTGCTGAGGAAGATCTCGAGAGTGCTTCCAGACTGGCAGGAGAGAAAAGAACAATCCATCGACATCTGTCTCGGGAAACAGACGTCCGCGCCACTGGCACAGTGGTCCTCGTTCAGCTGGTTTCTCATCTTCTCTGGCTGAGCCGGAAGTACCCTCCCAAGAAGCTCATGTTTTCCAGCATGTTCTACATGCCCGATACCAGGCAGACGACTTCCCCTGCCCTTTATAGAACCCCGTGAGGGAGGTACTGCCCTGGCCATGATGGGCCATTGGGGAAACTGAGGCACAGAGAGGTGAAATGGCTCATGCAGGTCGTGGTTAGTCACTGGGAAAGCCTGGCACGTTGGAACGGAAGGTCATCATACCAATGTGGAGTTCAGATTTCAGATGTCAGCCTCTGGTTTTCCTGGAGTAAGACATCTTAGCCAGCCCTGTCCCAGCTGACTTAGATTGAGATTTCCTTTCACAAGCGGAGCATCACTGTTTGCTGTGTGTCTTCCACATGAGCCGAGAAGCCTTTGTACATCGGCTTTGCTGACTCTGCGGAGAAGGCCTTCACGGGGCCACCCGGCCCCATCTACAGAAAAGAACCCTGCCTCGGAAATTAGAAACAGGACACAAAGACCAAGCTTTCTGCCTGGCCAAGGTGTATTGACCACTTTCTTTCAACATCCATTTGTTTTTTATTGCTGACTTCTCTGAATTTTCGTCTCCAGCTCTGTCCTTACTGACAGAGTTTGTTTTAGATTTGTGAGTTCCGAGGGAGAGCGGAGACAGCATGCTTTCGATGGACTTCACCGCGTTGGCACAGCACTTTGTAAATAAAGGCCCAATAATTCATTCAACAATCAGCTAGCGAGTGGTTACGGTGTGTGGAGCGTTGCACACAGCACATGGCTGATACTCAAAGATGTGGCATCAGGAATTCTTATTTGCCCAGAATTATATTACTATTTTTTTTAAAGATTTTATTTATTTGACAGAGAGAAACGCAGCCAGAGAGGGAACACAAGCAGGGGGAGTGAGAGAGAGAGAAAAAGGCTTCCCGCTGAGCAGGGAGCCTGATATGGGGCTCGATCCTGGGTCTCTGGAATCATGACCTGAGCTGAAGGCAGTCGTCCAACCAACTAAGCCACCCAGACGCCCCAAATTATATTACTATTAATACCAGTATTGGGGGGACAGTTGTATAGGGCTCTGTCTTACCTTCCAGAAAGGGTGCTCTGTGTCTGATGCCTTCTCTTGGTCCATCTGGCCTACTGAGCAGTATTTCCCGATGTTCTGCAGAACATTCTGGAAAAATGTTGGTGGATGCTGTGTGTTAGGGGTCCCCGAGCCGACCCCCCATTGTGGTAGTTCTCCGGAAAGTATGAACACAACATGTGGTCATTTCCACAGCTCTGCATTATCCCAGTGAAAGGAGACCCACATAGTGAGAAGGTGCGTCAAGGGAAGTTCTGAGGAAACCAGGCAGTAGCTGCAGGGGGCCCTTTCCTAAATGGAGTCACCACCACGTGAACTTAATTCTCCCAACAATGACTTGTGTTGGCCTAGGAACACCTGCTACGGAGGCTCCCTGGAGACGGAGGGCGCGGGGTCGTTATTGAGAACGGGTCGCATAGAAATCCCGTCTCGGGCATGCGGCAAGATTGCAGACTTCCAGAAGGAAAGCAGGTGTCCAGCATGAACCATGTATTTTCACACAAACAGCTTGGGCGCAGTGAATCCCTCCTACCAGTTAGGGAATAGTGAGAACCCTCCCAAAACCTAGTTCCAGATGCCAGGCAACAGGCATCCTTGGAAGCAGGAGTTTGGAGGAGAGCTGACTTGGGCCCGCTGTGTTAGCTCTGTTCTGTACCCTGTCAATTAAACTAGCTTTTTACCTGTAGATTCTAAGGGTGCAGCCTCACCTGACCAGGGACAAACCCCATTGTCTCTTAATGAAGCATCTTAGAAGATGTTTACTTTGTAGGAAATGACCACAGGAAGTTTTGGTGGGAAGATGATGTCAGTCTCATAAACTTAAGGTCAAACACTGGGGAAAATCCATTGCAGGAAAAGACAATTTTAAAATTTATGATTTTTATTTCACACTTAAGCACAGGCTGATAATTGTTAATTTAAGTAACGTCTCAGATATTTCTCAGAGGTACTAAGAGAGAAAATGCTGAAGCTGATCTGCGTTCCTTGGAATGGAAAACCTAAGAAACCCGTCCAGACTTAGAACCGTCACTTGTGGTCTTTACAAACCCATAAGCATCCTCTGTTAACTAAATAATTGCCCTTCTCATCTGAAATGTAAATTCAGGTTGTTTCTCCACGGAGAGGACATTAACCAGAGCTAGATCCTGAGCTTTGAAATACACTTTAAATGTGTTTTCAGCATATTAAAAGTCTAATCAAATCTGTGTTCCTTGGAGCACCAGGAAGTTTTTTGCCTAAATCTGAATTAGTTCTTATTTATTATTACAATCAAGATTTTAGAATAGTCTTTTTTTTTTTTTTGAGATTTTATTTATTTATTTGAGAGAGAAGGAGAGAACATGAGCTGGGGGACAGGCAGAGCCAGGGGAAGAAGCCAACTCCCTGCTGAGCACAGGACCCTGAGATCATGGCCTAAGCAGAAGGCAGACACTTAGCCAACTGAGCCCCCCAGGTGCCCCTATAATAGGCTTTTATTTATAGTTAAGTATATGGACTGGAATTTATTCATCTTCCAGATGCATTAGTTTTGGAATCATTGATAAAACAAGATCCTGATTTGCACTAATGTTTTCTAAGAAGAAGCTTTAAAAATTCACCACCTGTGGGAAATTTTTATGTGAAATCTTGAAAAGGAGACAGTATTTTTGTTAGTAAAAATTACTATTTCCCCCAATCATTTGAGTGATAAATGATTATTGCCTTCCTTGCCTACTTCTTCCATCTGCATTTGTAACCATATTCCTGATCTTATCCTCATCACGGTCTCACTTAGATTTTCTGCTTTGCCACTTCTGCCCTCTCTGAGATTCCGTAACTTCTGAATCACACCCTTGGCCTGACACTCTTCATCTCTACACTTCTCTGTGGTTCATTCACCTCCATTTGCTTTTGGTGTTGGTTGGCTTCTAGAAAATATACTTTTAGAAGGAATCACCAATTTCTATTGGTTTGATCTATGAAATCCATCTTTCCTAGTTCCATCCAGCATCACTTTGTCAGTTGTAATGCTCACTGTTACTCATGTAAACAGGTGAGACACTCCCTTTTGGCTCTGGGACACCTATGTCTAGTCTTCAATGTTGCCCCCAATGGCTTCACAGTGGATCTGATGAATTTCATGCTTAAACCACTAATGCTTCTTTGTTACTGAAGGGTAAGTCCAGATGGGACATAGACTCTTCACCATAGACTCTTCAATTCTCCTCCCCCTTCTACTCAAGTCCTTCCAGATAGTGCTTCTGCCCTTGCCACAATGAACTGCTTGTCATTTCTTCAATGTCACTTGCTGCCCCAGTGCCTTTGCACATCCCTAGCTAATAGGGAGTTGGAGTGGCTTCCACATGAATCAGGAGGGATGCCTGATTTGCTTTGGAGGAGGGCTGAAAGTGGACGGCAGAATGTTTGAGTCAGGTCTTTAGCTCTAGATGGAGGGATTTAATAAATTTTTAGAACCAGAGGTTGTTTGATCTATGCCATCCCAGAAAGAGAGGAGAACTGGTTCATAGATATGATTGTAGAGAAAGGAGAGTTGGGCTTCTGGCAGGTCATTCCATCAACGCCCACTATAGGCAGGGCCTTCATGTTTGTACCAGATATAATTAACTCAGACACCTGGGGAGAATGAGCTTCCAAATAGGGATCCCAGTGGCCGAGCTATGAAGAGCCAGAAACATGAAGTAGTTGTGCTGAGGGCCTGACTTTGCCTTTGCTTTGACATGGCAAATACCCCCGCCTGTGTCGTGATTCCGTAACTCTCGTCTGTGTTATACTCTGGGCGCCTTGAGGCCGGAGCCCATCATCAATCTTATGGGAAAAAAACCAGGGACACGGTGTTTGGGCTGCTGCTTCTAAAACAGTGTTGGACATGTGTTAGTCAGGTTAGTCACCCATAGCCTCATCACCCCTGCCACCAACACCCTGCAGTAAATCACCCTTAAATATTTGGCTTATTGTTTTTTTTCTCCTCTTGGGTTACTTTTGGTTTTTCCATGAGGCCTGGGAGAAAAAAGAGAGAAGTGATCATCTGTATCCTTTTCAACTATGCGGTTTATTGTTAATCTAATCTTACACATGTGAATTGGCCTTCCTAGTTCATGGTGTGCACCCCACCCATAGTTCTGAATCCTTTCAGTCGGCACCCCAAACAACGTTTCAGAGTCACATCCAGAAACCTAGAGCCTTAATGCACCCCCCTGAATATCAGCTGGTGAGTCGTGGCAAATAACAACATGCTCCTAAAGGACAGATGATTCCCCAAGAGAGCTGCTGCTCTTTAAGTGTTGCCAGTGTAATAGGGTCCTTTGTGCCACTGTCCACACAGCTCCGTTTCAGAAGTTCAGGGGACACCAGGCTGCTGGGCAGAAGGAGCAGAAAGGACAGTGTGGGAAGACGAGATGAATCTGGAAGGGAACGCTATTGATTCCTGGTTTCTGAGGGACCCCTTCCACCATGGCCCGATCAGTAAGGTGCCCAGGAGCACTGTGGGAACCCACTGAGCTTGTCCACTCACAGCCCCATCACATCACTCCCATCAGTAGGAACTCAGGCAAGGAGAGCGGCAAGGAGAGGACAGAAAGAGGAGATCGGTCGGGAAGAGACAGACCAGTTGCCTATGTTTGCCTGCAGGGAGAAGGAGAGAGAACAGCAGAGAAGTCAAAATCCTACACTCTTTAGGAGTAGGTGTATCTTTGCGGCTGTTAGCAGCCTTCACCATGCTGCTGGGAGCCGATCGGAGACTTGCCCTCAATCCCTGGCACCAAAGCCCCAGGAGAAAGCACTGTGATATGCAAGTGTAAGGATAGCACACTAAAACTTACTTCACAAAGTTAATAAACTCAAATGAAAGTAAGACTAAACCTTCATCAACAGGTTGGCAGATGAAGAGAATTCAGACATTGCAGCAAAACTCGTTCCTCTTAAACTCTGTGCTAGTTACTTTCCAGGTTCCCCTTGTTCTCTCAGAACTTTCCTCTGAAACAGTCATGAATTTCTATCCCTGTCATTTCAAACAGAGACTTCCCTAAGTTTCCTCCCTTCCCTTTTTCTATTTCTGTCTCCTCCAGTCTTAACCAGACCCATAGCCTCACCACCCTACTGTAAGTGGGGAGCTCCTCGTCCTGCCGGGAGATCTCTCCTAAAAGCCAGGGCTGGCTACTGCCTGTGTGGGTCAGGAGCTCCCCTGCCCTGCCCGGAGCTCTCTCCTAAAAGCCAGTGCTGGCCACTGCCTGTGTGGATCACTGACAGCTGAACTTTTTGCACCTTATCCTTGGTGTATCCCCAAACCAAACTCAACATTAATCTTGTGCAAAGAGTCTGCTAATGTCTTTAATTCTTTGAGTCGATAATCCCTCATCCCATTTCTTTGTCCTCAAGGACTGAACTGGGAATTGTGGTCTCTCCACCATCCTTCAGAATACTTTTGAGTGGAGGAAAAATGCAGTGTCATTTCCCATCCAAGTACCTTGGGGACGTCCCCCAGAGCTTCTCACCGGGGGTTCGGTGCCTGGACCTTGAACTTAGCTTTCCTTGAGTGATTCCCAGTACTTGATTCTCTTTAGCAAGTTACTTTATGCGTCACACAGAACCTGGTTTTGAGATGCATTAACCAGACAAAGAAGGGGGCATGATACCCTCTGACCTGCGGCTGGTGTGTTGAGCCTACCAGTCCTCCTGCAGTGATTGTTCGACTCTCTCTCCAGCTCCATATTCAGTGTTTGTAGCTCAGTATCAGCCATGAGAGGAAGGATTACACCATCGGAGGGGCAATCACTATAACCCAAGGCTTTTTCACATTTTCAGAGAGCTGGTTTTGTTAAGCACTTACCAGCATCGCACTGCCCCACTAGACTTACAATGTTCTGTACAGTTAGTAATGACATTAACTTTCTGTGCTTGAAGCACTCTGTGAAAGCTTCACCAGTTTATCTCATTTAATCCTTGTGACAACCTTAGAGGAGAGGTCTCATCGATAGAGCCAATTTACAGGTGAAGCAAATGGACACAAATCAAACAAACCCAAGGGAAAACCAAGACTCAAGACCACATGACTGAGAATGAGTATTTCTGTCTCGGAATGATGTATATTCTAAGACAATGGTGAACTAGACTTTACAAATTTTGCATTCTTGGGACAAGTAGCATTTGCAAACTTTGAAACTAGTGTTAGAGATTACACACCCACACACATACATGAAAATAAAAATTGGACCTGAAGCAGTTCCAGTCTCGTATTTGGATGAGAACTTCCCAATAAAAGATCCACATCTCTTAACGTTGTAACTACAGGTTCTTTCTATAAACACTTGGCTAACAACCCCTAAAATAGCACTGTCATTGACCAACCAAGTAGTTGTTTCTTTGCAATAGGGACTTGAAGAGACAAAGAGGGGCCAATAACCCCAGTTACCTGAGACTATTAGTCGCAAGCCGTGGAGCCTAATGATTGTAGCCATGGAGTGTTAGAGTGATAGTGAATTACTACTATGTTTAAGATAAGATGCTTTCAGTCCAGGTTAGCTTTTCCATAAAGCTGTAGAAATATCAGGAGGTGAGTTTCCTGTCTGGGGCCGGGGCGGGGGGTGTCCTAGCTGAGGGGCTAGGTGGCTGGGCTGGGGAATAGAGACACTGTATCCCTACCTTAGTGACCACCCCTGGGTGGCAGCTGGAGGTTTAGTTCCAGGAGAGGGGCAGGAGGACTCTGGTGGCAGAATCAGGTCACTGCTCTAGGTTACCTGGGTGGGACACTGAGCTGGGGTTGCCTGGAGGAAGGTACATATGGGGAAAAGTGACTTCCCTCACCCAGCTACGTTTTTCAAATATTTAACATGTAGACCCGAGGGTGTGCTTCTCTCTGATGCCCAGGAAGACCCCCAGAGGCTAGGTTCACCCTGTGTAGACATCCACAGCATGGCAAAGCTCTGGTAAAATCCTGGCTTTTACGATTTCCCCCCTTTCCATCCTTACGCTTCTGGTTCCAAGCATGCATATGAGCTAGTCTCCCTACCCCAAGTATATTTTTATTTTAGGATAGCGTGGGATTTTTAAAATTTGAAGAGAAAGTTTTAATCTCTCTTGATATGTTTGCTACCTCTTTAGGCAAGTATTTATTAGGATATTACAGTTACTATAATGGTGGCCATAACTTCCTAATGAATGCAAATGGGGAAATAAGATTTTATTAAGCCAGGATGATCATCCTAAAACCATTATAAACTTGTGTTTATGGAAAACATTTTAGGAGTGCACCTGTTTTTTAAAGCAAATCTCATCATCCTTTCTTGTGCCAAAGACCACTGAAGACTCAAACTGGGCCACATCAGATGTCACAAGCCATTGTGTGGTGTGGCCGGTTGGTAGATGTTGGCACCCCAGCTACAGGGGGAGTGGAACTGGTTGATTAAGGCTCTCAGGTGGGGGTGGACAGGGGTGATTACCCTCCAGGAGACTTTTGGTAAAGTCTGGATTTTTGATTGTTGTGAATGGTGAGGGGAGTCCTAGTAGCATCTAATGCATAAGCATGCCGCATCCCACAGAGCACACGACAGCACCCCACCATGCCCCCCGAAAGAATCACCTAGTCCCTGTGTCAATAGTACTGAGGGTAACAAGTCTTGAGTTAAAACAATGGGTTCAGGAGGCATATGGCCCTATTTTCCAATCCCATCTGATTTGAGCAGGTGACCTCAACTGTTTGGACTTCTGAGTCCTGATTTTCAAAGCAGGTCTGCTCATCGGCGCTCACTCACAGGGCACTGGGGGGTTGAAGGCAGCACAGCTCCTGGCCCAGAGGAGGCACTCAATAAGCAAGTGAAACCCATAACTCTTATTATTACTGTTATTATTGCCATCCTCCTCCAAATAAAATAAGTGAGCAAAACTTTAAAACAACATTAAATTCAGTTTTTAAAAGTTGCTTTTCTGGGGTGGGGTCGTGGGGCGGGGGCCCCTGGCTGGCTCAGTGGTTAGAACATATGACTCTTGATCTCAGAGTTTTGAGTTCAAATCCCAACTTGGGTGTACTTAAAAATAAAAACTGCAAAAGAAAGAAAGAAAGCTTTTTTTTTGGGGGGGGGGTAGCAAAATTTTCCAAGCTGGATTTTTTTTCCTGTCCCATGAATCTTTAAAAGGCTTCCCGTGGGCATACAGTTTACAGGGGGACTTGGTCCCCCTCTCACTCCCCTTGCTTGTGTTCCCTCTCTGGCTGTGTTTCTGTCTGTCAAATAAATAAAATCTTAAAAAAAAAAAAAAAAAAACCTCAAACCTAGAATCTGTCCAATAATCTTCCAGGATTTTGCTTAGCTTCTTTGTGTTTCTTCCAAATTGAGACCAACAGTAAAAAGTGACTCTCTTATTGGCTGACTACAACTCTAAAGATGACTGATTCCTATACCAAGTCTAATAGGAGTCCTTGTAAAAATGTCCCTACTAGGGAAAAATGCTGGGCGAGATGCTGAAATTCATCTGCCCAGAAGCAAGGGGATAGCTCTTTCTTGTTTGGGGGGATTTTATTTTTTTTTCTTCTGATCAAAGTGCTCCTCATGCTTTTCGTAGCTTCTCTGCCCAAGGTGTCTCTGACAGATGGCTTATGACGCTGCAGGAATGTACAAAGCCTCTTGCTATTATTTTTAATACAAAATACTGACTATAGACGAAACTGACTAATGAAAAGATTGAGGATTCAGTCCTTAAAACTAACTGTACCGAGTCCGGGCACATTACACCTTTTCTCAGCATGGGCTGTGGGGCTGTGGGGCCTTGGCAAGTGGGCTTTGCAATTAAAAAGCAAAGTGGAGAGATGCCCCAAACAGCCAGGCCCCCGCCCTCTTCCCCAGCTTGAAACTAGGGTTGGTTGGAAGGTGGGTATTTGTATTTGCATTAGAAAATTAGGAATGCATGCAGAAAATGGCTTTCCCACAGATAAAGACAATTAAGGCTTTTAAATGTTGGGAAATGTCTTCATGAGCATAGTCAGCGATTTGGCATTAATCCACATGAGAAAGTCGCTGCCATCACGTTCAGCAAAGAATGGCTCCCAAGTCCTACAGACTTGATGACTGCCCTCCTCCAGCTTGGCTCCTCCCACAAGGCTGAGCTGGCCCAGATGTCAGTGACTTACGTAAGCCTTGAAAATTACCTTCTTCGCATCTAAATCCATTGCTTTCTTGGTTCGATAGCAGGATGGATAAGAAAATGGGCCAACTTTGGTTGTGATATTTTCAGTATTTGTTTATTACAAAAACAAAAGTGGCACTGTGGTGTGAGCAGGGCTGGCTTCAACAGCCACTCTGCCTTTTCCCGGCGGGGACAAGCTCCCTGGCTTCTTCTGTCTCCTTGACTATACAGTGGGATTGGCTCCTGACTCTTATGGCTCTTCTGAAGATTACCTGGGATGGTGTAGGTCCAATATGTACTTGGAAATGTACTCAGCACACAGTAGGCATCAGAAAGGCGAAGCCGGTGGTGTGATCGTGGTCAAACCTGGAAGGATTTCAGACACCCAACCTCCTATGGTTGTTGAAGATTACACAGGTGTCTATAAATTAGCTTAGCATCAGTGATTTTTTTTTTAAAGATCTTAAGTATATATTTGTGAGGAATTGATTCATTGAGGTTATTAGGGCCCATAGATACTCTCATGTTAAGTGCCCGAGACTTCTTCCTCAAGGGTGAGCAGGAGTTAGCCAAACAAAAAAAGTGTATTTCATGGACTGAGGAACAGAATGCGCAAAGATTAAGAGGAAGGAAAAATGTGGTTTCTTTGGCAAATTCAAGGAAGCACCGTATACTTCAGCTTAAGTGGAATCTACCTGTATTTTCTCTTTTACTTAAAGGTAAAGGGTAAGATAGAAATATAAAGAGCATTCACACCAATCCCAAAGACCAGGGTTCAGGGATGTCATCCCCTCTCTACCCGCTCCTGCATGTAGGCTCCATTCTTTGATCCCATCTGCTCAAGTTTTCCAATGTTGGGTCTACAACCTAAGATGTTCTCCAAGGAAACCTGTCAAGGGAAGATGCTTCCATGCCTCTGTTAGGAAGACGAACCAGTGGGACCACACACCAACAGTGGTGATCCTTTTAAAGATTGATTTTTGCATGCTCTTGATTTAATAGATTCAGCCGGACCTTTATAACCAAGCACAAATGGGTGGTTGTTTTGAGCTATTTTTTTTGTTGTTTATATAGTGAATTGTAGTAATCATGTTCATTAAGATGAGTGAAAGCATTGATTTAGTGGAGAAGTGTAGCTTTACAACAGTCTAGCTCAAGTCTGACTATAAAAAAACCATTGACTGCTAATATTTTCAGCTGAAGAGCCAAAAGAGCTGTAACTGATTTGAAATTGCAAAACCCTATTGAAAATGGCCTACTTTGACAGTCCTGGTTTCTGATTGTTAAGGTGAAACCACTTAAAAAATTAGACTCCCCTTTATCTAGCCAGTTTGGTGGCTGCACGAGAGAAAAAAAATACCAGCAGAGACCTCGCATGGATAATAGTGTTGCTGCTTGTTCAGAGGAGAGGAAGACCAGCTGTGGAGGGCTTGGTGCACAGCATTCTGTCTGCAGTGTGGCTTTCTGGGGCTGAGCGTGCCCGGGGGACCATGGGCACATCTCAGATGTGACCAACACATCAGTACCAGGGACAATGAACAGAACCAGGGTAACAAACCCATTAATGCAAGAAGAGAATCTGCCATTCAGAGACATTAATTTAACATGACACCAACAGGGGTGTTTAGATGTGCTCATTGTGGTGTCAGACATTCTGCTCTAATTGAGTTAATTAAAAGTTAATGGCATAGAGCACATCACGATGCTATAAATGACAGGCATGTGACTGGTCCCCGTACCCTCTCGTTTGAATAAATCTTTCACTCATCATCAAACTCCACTTCTAAAAGATTCATTCCACATCACTGCCTCTCCTTCTTCCTTTGAAGAGGGTGAGCGCTGTTCCATTTGATATATAAACAAAGGGAGCTGGGAAAGATAAAGGGAGGCTTGTGTGCGATGTCATAAATATCATCCATAATTGCTAGCTGCATCCCTAGCATCTTGGTGGAAAAGGGGGGGAAGTGTGTCTTCTGAGGGTGGCTTTGCTGAGATCCTGATGTGCAGATGCCTGCCAGAGGGGGAGGGTAATGGGATGGAGGGGACAGTAGCAAAGAGGATGAGGGTTGAGTCAGGGTGGTGGACAAACCACTTAGCTTCTCTGCGCATGTCTTCTCCCCTGGGAAATGGAGATAATGAGGGGATTGAGCACCTTGTCACTGATGAGACAGGAGAATCAGTCTGAGCCATTGTCACAGTGATTGGTGTATGGTGAGCCTTGAGTAGAGGTTAGGGGACGCCAAGGGGACAGTATGTCTTCTGTACATGGGAAAACAAAATCGTTAGGCACAGTAACTGTAGCTTCTGCCCTTGTTTGGGCAGCCAGTAAAGTTCCGTGTGTTTGTTGTTAGACACTGGGTTATTTGACCAATTTAGGTTCCAGATGCCTCTAAAAAATGGATATGGGACACATCATTACACTCACAGGACAGGCTGAGAAGCATTTGAAAATCATTCCCATAAGACAAGGCAAAGTCCATTATGAAAGGGTCCTGGTTTGGACCCCTGACTAAGGACACTCCCTGTGGTTAATGGAACACTTAACCGGGCATGTCCAGCGGTAAGGACAAGAAGAAATACCGCAGCTCACTTAGCTCTCACAGCTCCTGAACCATGAACCTGAGCACCTCTACCAAGGGAGGAAGAAAATTTCTCTGGGGCCTAAATGCTATGGAAAACCCATGATGGGTCATTGTGGAACTCAGTGAACATAGCTCCTGAGTAATTTTAACAATTAGAAGATGAAGAAATGATCCCTCATTGGCTCTTTCTTAGAATAACTCCTAGGGAAGGTCAAAGTTGATGACTTTGATAGACTTCTGATAGAGTCACACAGTAAAAAAATAGGTGTTGCATCACAACTGAGCACCCACAACACACAAACACACACACACACACACACACACACACACACATCAAAATTCCACAAATAATACTTACTATCTTTACAATAGGTGGTGATCCCTTTCTATTTCCTATTCTACTTTCTTGTTATTTAAAATGATGGCCATGACCTATAAACTGATTTCATGATCTGTAAATGAATTGTGACACTCAGTTTTAAAAACACTGATCCAGGGTGTTAGTTAAGATCATAGTTCTACGATAGTGCTTACACAGAGGAATAAGTCTTAGTTTGTGGAAGAATTAAAATGTTATTAATACCTATTTCTCATTTTTCTCCGCCTCCTCCCCTACGAGGTGGGTCGTGCATGGCGCAGCATCCCATCAAAGGGAGCTGAGGGGGTGCTTCTGGAAACAGATGTGCATTTGAATTACCTGGGATCTTAGGGGGTTAGTGTGTGCCCTGGGACTGTGTGTTCAATTCCAGGTGCTGCCCATGCTGCTGGGCCTGGAGCACAGTCTGAAGGGCGAGGGGAGAAAAGGGGCACAGACGCAGCCTTCTGTTTCCAAGCAGCCCCTCACACACCCATCCACAGTCACCCCTTCCCTCCTTCAAGGTCATCTTGTCTCACCACTGAGTTTCAGGGACTGCTTATGTCATTTCATATGGCTTTGCCAATTTTTTTTTAAAACCACTGGGTTGAAGTTAAAAATCAAAAAGGAATGTATTTGAAAAGCTCCTAGAACTAACAGTAGAATGGACGAAGCAGATCCTTGGAGAGGCCATGGAGCGGGAGACGCGGGACTGTGGGGACGGGAGCCGCTGCCGCTCTGGTCCGGTGAGGCCACTGGAATTAACCGACACCAAGAGCCCCTCAGGACCCCTCGGAGAGGGTCCAAATGGCCCAGGGTGGGTGACAGGGGTCCTCTTTAACCAGAGTTCCGTGCCTGACAGAGCCAGCGTGACACAGTCCTGCAGTCCCGACTCAGTCACCCTCGGAAGGCGCTCACCTGCGGGGCGGGCAGGCGCAGCGAAGGAGCGCGGGGTGTCGGTGATCCATGCGACTCTGGGAGGGAAAGAAGCTGACTTTGCTGACTTCATCCCCCACGCCAAGCCCCTGGCAGACTCGCTACCTTGGTCCTCACAATAAGCCAGCGGGGGGGCTCCCACCTGGTGCTGATTTTGCCCTCCAGGGGACAGTTGCTAGGTCTGGTCGCACCTGGCTCCAGGAGTTACTGGCGTGGGATGGGAGGAGGCCCGAGATGCTTCTCAGTATTCCATGAGGCAGAGGACGGCCCCCACACAAGGAAGCCCCGCGGTCCCAGATGTCACCAGCGCCAGCATGGGGAAACTCAGCAATGAACCTGAAAGACGGCAGTTTGGTCTCATTTACGCATGACAGACAGCAAGGCCGTCACCCTAAGTTCAGAAAACTGACCGGTAGCAGAGCCGGAACTCGGACTCGGATCCGCGTGGTTCCGGGACATGCTGCGTCTTTTGCTGCTCCTTTGAAAAATAGCCTCTTGCCTGTGCTGGCAAGGAGAAGCCCGGGCGGGGAGAGGACTCCAACCGGAATCTTAGAAACCTCATAACAAAGGTGTGAGCTCCCCCTCTGCTAATCAGATCTGTTCTGTTCTATTCTGGAGTCATTCCAACCTACCAGGTTTTAATTTAACGGTAACATGTGGAAAGTCTTGGTGTCTGAGGTCACCTGATACAGCTGTCTTCACCCTGGCGCAGTGAGAAGCTACCAAGTAATTAATAGCGGTGGAGTTTCCTGAAACATCCAGGTGGAAGACGCACCACTGGCTTCTTTGCTTTTAATATTCAGTCGTATAAATGGAATACAAGAAGGTAACAGCAGGCGCCCCTGGAGCCCCGCGTGTGAGGTTTAGGCTCATGTGACCCACTCCGATTGTAATTTCCCCCAGACCACATGGTGGGTAATGGGCCTCCCTCTCTCTGGTTCAGCCGCAGGGAAGAGAGCACAATGTCTGCCCCGATCTGAGATCATCACAAGTGCGCACAATGTCTGCCCCGATCTGAGATCATCACAAGTGCAGGGAGACTCCAAGAGCTAGAGGAACCTTTTCCCCATGCGCTCTCTCCCGAAGTGCTTGTCAATAAAAGTAGACTTGGGAGAAGGTATTTTGTTTGACAAGAGGAGATTTCACTTACTTTCAAATACTGAATGGCCCAAGTGAAGAGCCTGGAGGTTTTCTAATTATACCATGACCCACTGCGAAGTGTGAACATGTTTTGCCCATTAAGAGAACTAGAGTTGCTTGGTGCCCCTGGGGACTGTTCACTGGTGTGCCCCATCTTTACCTCGGGAAGAAATACCCAAATTAAAAAAAATCTGAAGCAGGAAGAAAGCATAAATAAAAAAAAAATTCTGTGACTTTCAAGTGAAAGGATTTCCTAAAAAATTCATGAGATGGGCTATAATAAGCAGACTGGAATAACCAGAAACAAAAATATCAACAGCTTTTCTTTTGCAGATGTTTCTAAAATATTTGGGATAGTTTTTGATGATCTGTGTTTTCTATTCTAAAAACCTTCTCCCATCATATTTTTATATTGCTTGTGTGGCTACCAATTGAGAAAGATTTTTGCTGATGAACAGTCTAAATTCATTAGGCTTTCGTGTAATTACATTTCAAAACAACCAACTAAACTGATAGTATGTTGTTTATCCTAAGAATGACTACGTGGCTAATAAGAAATAAGGCTATATTCCTTTAAAGTTGATCTTGGCATATGGTTTCGTATGCAATGACCTTTTTTAAAGGATTTTATTGTTTTCAAGTAATCTCTGTGCCCAAGGTGGGGCTCAAACTTGTTGCCCCAGGATCCAGAGTTGCATGTTCCAGTAATGAGCCAGCCAGGCACCCCACATTTTGTTTAATAAATGAATACACTGTAAGAAATACATCTAGATAACTGAGGAGGGAGAAGATAGATGAGCTAAGGGTGTTTATACCAGAAGAAAAGAAGTCATGTCTCCTAAAGAGACATAGCATTCCATTCTATGAATTCAATGATACAGGTTTTTCATAAGGCCTCAGATAGGAACTAATTACAGAGATCAACTCTTCTACCTTTTTGCACACAACATCCTCTTGCTCAGGGTGGTCATCCAGTTTTTTTTCTTAAACATTTGGGGCATTTCCAGTGATCACCGAGTATAGGACAGCAACCTTTCATGTTCAGATTAAGGTATGAGAAGACTGCAGTGCACTGAGCTCAAATCTGCCTTTTAGAAAATATTCCCTTCCTCCTGGTTCTTCCTTCTTGAGAAACACAGAGATCTACTAGCCATCCCATATACCAGATCTCAGATATGTGAGGGCAGATTCCTTGACCGTTCTTCATATGAAGAGTCTTCCCTCCTTCCTAGCCACCCTCCACTGGATGGTGTGATATGGAAAAATAGCCCCTTACAATACGACCTTCGGGATATAAGTTGGCCATAACATAGGCCACGATGTCTGTGAAAGTCATGTCAGTGTGTCCATCCGTGTGGTTTCAGACGGTCCCTTCCAGAAGCTGGCTTCTGAGGAGTGGTCTCCCCTCTCAACACCCTTGGAAACACCTGAAAGAATAAAAAGGCAGACTTCGCTCCTTACCAAGCCTCTTAAGTCAAGGCGAAGAGGCCAAAAAAGAGATTAGGTAGCAAGCACAGAGCCCCATTTCCCATGTGGAGGTTCAAGGTCCCTGTCCCACAAACAGCAGGAACTGTCTGCCTCTCCCCTCATTTGTGGTGGCTGGTGAGGCCACTCTCTCCCGGGGACCTCTCTCTCACCCCCACTAAGCACTCCTCAGTGAAGCCCACATGTCTCCCACCATGCTGGTCTCGAGCATGGAGCCCCTCTTCTCACCTTCTTTGCAAGCACCTCGGTCTCTCACTGAGCCTTCAGCCCCTTTTTCCTTCTCCAGTCCCGCTCTGATTACAGCTGCCAGCAGCTGGAATCGCTGTTGCCCCGGAGCACCTTGTCTACTCCAGTGTCCCCATGCCAGGACTTCCAGCTTCATTGTCCTCCTTGGCATCAGGGATTTTGTGGGGAGAAGCTGAAACGCAGAAGTGCAGCAAGGATCTGCATTCTTTGTTAAAACAGACTGCTGTTGGAAGCAAGTGACAGAAAACCCCAACCCAACTGTTGTCAATAGGGTGGGAAATGCATCATCCCACAGAACAGAGCCTGAAGGTATTGGGGATCTCCTAGGATGGGTAATGCAACATCTCGCCAGCATCGAGGATCGGGTTCTTCCCAGCTTTCTGCCTCGTTCTTCTCTGCCTGCTGGACGCTCCTCGGGCTAACCCCATCTACCCATGCTCAGGACAGCTGTGTGGCTACATGTGTGGCCAGCAGGCACAGCCACTTCCGGTGAAGGGAGGAACCACCTCTCCCCCTGTGTGTCTTTGTCACCACTCTCCCAGAAGCCGCCATCCCCAGCTCCTGCGCCCTCGCACCTCATTGTCCAGACCGGGGGAAGGACTTCTCTAAACTGATCACTAGCAGGGGTAATGCAGTGATCACGAATGGTAGATTATTAGAATCTATCCCTGAATTCGGATGGGAACACCTTCCATGGCCACCTGGCTTTGAGGAAAATAGTAGACACCCAAATGTAACTGATTATTCTGCCAACAAGAAGGACTTCAGATAGGTAGTAAATGTCTGCTTCGTGTGCATCTCCTCAATTCCTTCCTTCCTTCCGTTACTGTGTTTGCCCAAATATTCAACATTCCATCAGTTTGGCTTCTATTCTAGGCATTGTGCTGGGTATCCAAGCAATCATAAGACATGGTCCCTGTCCGTGAGAAGGAGGCAGGATGCAGTGACGGCCAGTAGACCAGGCTTTGGAAGGGAGCACCTCTCATCATTAACCCACTCCCTAAACAACAGCTGTGTAACCTTGAGCACATCACTTCCCCTCTCTGAGCCCTGGCTGCCTCCTCTATGCGGTGATGGCAATAGCGTCCCCTCTCACAGGCTCTGATAAGGTTTAAGGTTTATAGATAGATAGGTAGGGATGGGTTTGCACACATATGTATGGAACATGTACATACACACGTGTGCAGGTGCCCACCCACACAGGGGTAGGAACAGTAAACCCTTGAGAATAGCAATTGATATGATGATTACAAACACTAAAACGGCTGCACTGCAGATGACTGGAGTACCGTGATGTAGGTACAGGTGTATGGGGGCACGTGCGTGGGTGTGCGTCTGTACTTTCGCCCTGTGTACCCTCCATAATTCATGAGAGAGACCCTGAGCCAGGGTGCGTGGGTGGCTCAGTCACTTTAGCATCTGACTCTTGATTTCAGCTCAGATGTAGATCTCAGGTCTGTTGGATTCAGCCCCGAGTCGAACTCCCGGCTCAGTGGGGAGTCTGCATGAGATTCTCTCTCTCTCTCTCTCTCTCTCTCTCTCTCTCTCTCTGCCTCTCCTCCCATTCACTTGTGCATGCTGCTCCCTCTCTTTCTAAATAAATAAATAAAATCTTTATTAAAGAAACAAAGAACTGTAGGGAGCCCCCTGGGAACACAAGCAGGGGACCAGCTGGACGGTAAAACTCTGTGCCCTGGCCATGTGCTACTGACGTGCCAGGCACGTCTTGTTTCTGTTCACGGAAGTGCCCCTGCAGAGTTTGCACCCGAGAAGTTGACTCCCACGAGCCGGGGTCGACAGGGCGGCCGCCCCCCGCAGCCACACCAACCGTCAGCACACACAACCTGGTAGATGCTTTTTCTGAGTTGTGAATTCACGTATGTGACACAAACTAGGAAAGCATTTCATGGGTGCACTTAATTACATATAAACTCTCTGTAGAACATTTTTTGGAGAGTAGTAATGGCATGAAATGAAACACATTTGAATATGTGTGTAGCATCCTGGTCTCCGTAATTTTCCTGGGTGTCGGCATTCCTCCTCCACTAAAAAGTTGTCAAAATTTGAACTGAACACAGTGATTGACTAATTAAGGAATAGGATTTTATATTCCGTCATCCACTATTGGGTGCAAATGGTAGCTGGGCACAGGCTTCTTGGAAATTAGTGGCTGAGGACACAGCAGAAAGGCGTTGAGCTGCTTTGCTTGTCTGTCCCACTGTTGGGTTCTGCCAGGCGTTCTTTGGTCCTCGTTGTTGGAGATGACCTCGGCCATGCTGAGTGCAAGAACGAGGCCAGACCACAGAGACTGGAGGGTCATCCCAGGAGCACCGACACTGGCTTTATTCCATTCTGACCAGCCACCTTCCTCCGCTTCAGCTGTCAGTAATCAAACCCACTTTTATCTGTAAAGATGCCTTTATTGTTGATGTTATAAACAGAAAAAACAATGACTTAGCGAGTCCAAAACTCTTAAGCAGCTTCTTTTCTATTAGAGAAACTGCTTTTCTGTCCTACTCTTTGAAAACCCAAGGCTTCTTAAGAATTCAGCTGCTGTGTTGCCACGTAATGTAACTTACATCATGGTCAAGAACGCGCTCGATGGCATGGCGCCATGTCACAGCCCTCCTCCCGGGGACGGCAGAGAGTATCTCATGTGCAGGACAAAGCCGGTCACCACAGATGTGGATTATGACATCTTGTCAAAATATGATGTAACATGTGATTTCTGTAAGCATTATAAAGAGACCCACTGTCCTCTACCTCTCACATGCCGATGATGTAAACGGTGCCGGGTCATCGGACTGGAGCTGGAGCTGGAACCTACAAAGATGCAGTCCAGCGAGACCATCAACTTCATGAACAGTCGTTAGACAGGTATAGAATGCGTGGCAGCAGGTTCAGAGGGCTGCGGGAGCTCAGAGCAGTGATCCCCAGCCCGGGCAGGGTTCTCAGGCCACCCCAGTCCCGAAAGCCTATGGAGAACATGTGCCAGTGTGAGTGCCTGGGGGCTGTGGCTTCACGGTGCTCCCGTCCACAGACCTGCACTGAATGTGCTCGCCTGGTGCAGCTGTAAAATGGGCCGATTCCGTGAAACGAGGGAGGCTTGGAACTCGTGTTGCTGTCAGTCACGGTTGCTGCCTTCGCTTAGTCTTCCACCGCGTGCAGAGTTGAAACGGTGTGTGTTTGCTTCACTACACACCGTGCTTCTTCGTCTCTGCACCTTGTACGACTCCATGGAAGGGGTAGAAGAGAGCAGAACTCTTCTGTCGTTAGCAGTGCCATCTTTCTCCTCTCACCATTTGTTCTTGTGCCAAAGAATACTTTCTCAGCCCCCCGAGTCCTCGAGCCCACCCCAGTCGTGATAAATCCTTACTCCAGGGCCCCATTCCAGAGTTGATGGAGTCTGAGACTACCCCAGAAAACCCTAAATGGGCATCTGACACAGGGAATGGGGCATGTTCTAACAACATGGGATCCGGAGTAAGTCCTGACCTTCAGTTCCAGCTCTCTGATTCACTTGCGGTGATGTTGGGAAGTCACCGATTTCCCTTTCCCTTCACTTCCCCTTGTATGAAATGAGCTCGACGACAGGGCGCATATCCCAGAGATGTTGTAATGAATGCATGTGATAATATGTGTAAAAGGCAGTAAGTAAAAGAAAAAGGGTTATGTTGACCCTTCGGGGGGGGGGAGGTGGTAGTCGTGCATGGCATCACATCGTCACCTACACCGCCACCTGTACCCAAGGCCCGACCTCACCCCTGACCTGCAACCAACATGACCTCCTGCACATGCTCTTCCCCGTGTAGCCCTCGATACACAACAGACAGCTTGGCATCCAGATAGCGTCCCTGCTGGAGAACCTCTCCATCCCTTTGCACTTTGGGGATGGTGTGATCCCGGTTAGTCTGCCCTGCTTGAACCCCCTACAAAGCCTTTCTCTGCTAAGTTAAACAGAATTGATTGAGGCTAGATTTACTAAGTCCTTTGAAATGGTTCTATTATTTCGAATGCAAGAAAATAATGCACTGCGCCTCCTGAGAAATATATCTTCGGCAACATTTTCATTAATCTCTTTATTAAACTCAACTGGTTTCTCTTTGGAAATTAATTACTGAAGTAGTATTGAGAATTTTAATTTCCACAATATACCAGCAAGAGATACTGCTGTTTCTTCATACACGATTACACAGCAGGGCAATAATCTATTGAAATAAGCCCGAAAAGGGGGCAGCTTGTAATTAAAACAGTATAACATGAGTATTTAATGACTCTTTCAGTGCTCGGATGGCCCTGTCATGCTATGTTTGGGTGGAATAAAATGTATATTTAGGAAGCAGCTCTATACAGGAAAGTCGACAGGCCCGGGTTTACAGTTGGGGTTGTGGCTGTGTTTTTACTGCAACAATATGCCCTAAAGGAAGTATGGTTTATTTGGGGCATCTGAGAATTACAGTCATTGTCGTATAATGGGAAGCTTTCATTACTCAGCCGCCCCCATTGTGAAATTTAAAATGTTTAAATCACCAAGGAGAAAGCATGCATTAATGGATGTTGGCGTCCATGTGAAGGGTGTGTGTAAATCCTCGGCACGTCCGCAGCACATACGTGTGGGCGTGACTCCATGTATGAATGAAGATCCCCTCAGCATGCACAAAGGCATTCGCATATGCAGATTTCCCACTGAATCATTCTCCCTCCTGTTCGGAGGACGCTTCGTATTTTTCGAGACACGTTCCTATCTATCATCTTCTATCCTCCCAGGCATGTTTTCTCATGATAAGAATTATTTACACATCATTTACATTTATAGATTTGCTGCTTTTCCTAGTGCCAAAGACATTTTTAAAGATTCTGTGTTTCCCTACCCTTCCCCTTGCTCCTCTTCCCTCCCCCGCTTTCACTTATAAGAACGTAACTTATGATTCCATTTTCCCTTTACCTGTTTCCTCCTCCCCTTTTCCACTACCTTACAAGTCACACTGTCTATAAACTTTCGGGAAACAAAGCCATTTAATTCAAAGGCAGCTCTGGATTCAGCTCCTCCAATTTTTTTTTAATATGCAAAACAGAATTCCTAAAATTGGCACCATGACAAGACAAAGCAGCCTGCCCTTCTCGGGGGCTCGGGGAGGGCCCTCAGCACAAGTACATAGGGCTTATTCACATTGAACCAATTCAAGCCCTCGGAGGTTCTAACCCATATCACTTAGGGCTGCGGGTTTCAGTGAGGCTAGAGACAGGGGAAGCAGACTTGCTGTAAGCATTAATGCCGTGTTTCCCCATTCACTTCTCAACTTCATGGTTTTTCCTCCATTTTGGCGCCATTACTTGATTTTAATTCTGTAATACCAATATAAACATAGATTTTAATGTAATACTTATTGTTGGCTGATCCCCTGTCAACATAAACAAGAAAAGCAGATTTTTTTTCTTTATACCATCTACAAGAATCTTGCACACCACTGAGAAAAAGCATTTTATTGTAATCCCACACATCAACTGGTTTCCTTTACGGCTGAGTGTTTACTGATTGGTTTTAGAATTCTGCCAAGACGCAGCATCAAGTTGTAGACCCTTCCTCTCTCTGCTCTTGTTTCTGTCTGAGAGTCAGGCTAACATGCAACACAGTGAGCCTCCAGAGGGCTCCAAGACGAGATGGAAGGGGTAGGGATGCCTCTTTGTTAACAGGCAAACTCAACACAAAGACATAGCAGAAAACCAGTGGTCCACATGTCTGAAAATGTGCCTTGAAATAGATGCTTACATTATCAAATGATTCATTGTTTACTTACACAGGACAGAAAAATTAGCTCTGGTCTATGGGATCCAACTAGGAGTTGGTGTTTAGAGGAATGGAGAGTTGTAGGTATTGATGAGCTTGAGTGGGCAGATGGATTAATAGGGCCCTGAGTACCTTGGCCAGGCTAATAATTCAGTGTCATCTCAAGTTGATCTTCTTTAGTAATGTTGAATATTTATTAAGAAGAAAAAAGTGAGGGGCACCTGGGTGGCTCAGTCGGGTAAACATTCGACTCTTGATTTCGGCTCAGGTTGTGATCTCAGGGCAATGGGATCGAGTCCCACATCAGGCTGTGTGCTCAGCAGGGAGCCTGCTTGATTTTCTCTCCCTCTCTCTCTGTCCCTCCCCCTGCTCACTCTCTCTCTCTCTCAAATAAATACATAAATTTAAGGGAAAAAAAGAAGAAGGAAAGAGGGATCCCTGAATGTGAGAAAAGAAGGAGAATGTCTTGTGGCATTCTCCCCATTCCTCCCCTGCCTACAATGACCAGGCTCTTCTCTGGGTTCTAGGACTACGGCTGCAAACAACACTATGTCCCTGCCATTGGGGAGCATACATTGTGTCCCACTTAGCAAATAAAACCCAGCAGTGGACTTCTTGGAAGGCAATTTGTTGCCTTGATCAGTGACACCTATTTTTTCAAGGGTGTAGGTCCCATCCCCAATCATCTTTCAAAGAAAACATTATACAACTGATTCATATGTATTTTTTCCCTGGATAAAGTCTATGAGATAAAACTTTGTTCATCTTATTATATTTCCAGTGATATTTTCATAAATCTCACAGATTTGGGCTCAAGTCAGCTCCCAAGCTGGGCTTCTCCTAACCTTGGCTTAAGACCACTAGCCATTTTCTTGAATTGGACCTACACAGCAACTCTACCCACAATGAGGCAAAGTGGACCAAAATTAAAGCTGTGTTTGAACTTCAATCCAAGATAATGGGCTTCTATTTTTAAAAGGGGGTACTTGGAAGTACCAGTGAAGAAAAGGAAGACATAATGTTCACCCAAGACCATAAAATGCTTGAAGTCATCATATTGCTGGTTTCTCCATGAAAATAGGGAGTAAGTCATGGTACTTGTGTGGAATGTAGAACTTAGGAGTCACCCTTAGTTATAGAAGTCCTTCTTTTATCATTCCCTGCAAAGTCTTTGACTGTAATTGTTGACTTCAAATAATTAAAGAAAAATTTAATAGTAAGTTCCCTGTGGATATTGACTAGAAATCAATTCCAATGAAAATGCTACTGTCCAATCATCTCTGCCACTGCAATTAGGAAGTAGTAATTTATATTCAATCCCCTTTAGCTGGATTAATCTCTTCAAACCTAAGTGATCCATAGGAAGATGTTGCCACTGCAAATTATTTTTGATTTGATTCATCCCACATATCATAGTGATAATAAACATTTATATTGTGCCTTAGAGTTTATGAAGTGCTTTCCCATCCATTATCCCTCTTAATTTTTGTAATGATTTTTAGATAGTTAATTTATGTTACCCATATCTGAGTTCTTCTTGCTTATTCCCTCAACAAAAATTTATGGGGTACCTCTGTGTATCAGGCATGAGACTACCCACTGGGAAAGCGAGGCATATTAAGACAAGGTCCCCAGATTCATCAGTCAGCTCTGACAGCAAAATCCACTTCTGAAATCCCTACATGGTTGACTGATCTTCACAGAATGCTTGTGCCTGAAACGCCCAGGCCCAGTCAATAGACTGCATTCCCAATTACAAAAACTATATTCCAGTGAAGGAGACAGACGATACATTTAAAATTTTGCACGAGTGTGTAATCTAGTGTTGGGGAACGATAAGGCCTGTGAAGGACTGAGAGGTCCAGAGACAAAGATGGACAAGGAACATGTACTCCTTCTGCAGGGCGAGCAGCCCCGAACGGCGGGAAAGCATGAGCTGGAAGGATGGCATTTCAGGCAGAGGGAATGTTTGGTTCAGGCCTGACGTGTAACAGTGCATCCTGCACTCACTACATTATGCCATGCGTGAGTCTTTTTCCATAGTGTTAAACTCTGAGTTTCTCAAGGCTGAAAAATACAGTTTTGTGACATCCTTAGAGATTTTTATAAATATCCAAAAGTGGTGGTGGTCCAGACCTCACCGAATCTCTCCACGCCTTCCTGGGCCTCAGATTGGCTGCAAGGAAATAAGCAGCAAATCACTACTATCTGGATCAATAGACCTCTGTGTCCTGAAGGATGTACTAAGCTGGAGAAATACCCCTGTTCATGGAGACTGATTGGACCCTTCTTTCCTGGCTTAGACTTTTAGAGCCTCACACCCTCCAGCCTTCCCCCTCTGAATGGCCAACACCATAGTCCTTCCTCAGTGACACCAGTTCTGCAGGGCAGGGCAATGGACAGAAAGGTGGCCTCGGGGGGAAAAGCTGGTTTCAGCCAAGGCTGGAAGTGGAGAGAACGTTCTAGAAAGCCTATATTGATGGAAGGGCTTGTTGATCCAGTACCTCTTATCTATCTCAGGCCCTTGGGTTCATCCTTTTCCCTCTTTCTAGAATGTTCTTTCTCTGCTCATTCTTTGATTCCTACCCTGCTGGAGGCCATTCCTGACACCCCCTGCTCAGGACCCTGCTGCCGTCTACACTTCTTACTCTAACCCTCCTTAAAGCCTTAGTGCTGTTTGAACTTATGCTTGTGTAGCTGTTTGATTAATTTCTATAAATCCCATGAAACAACATATTTCTGCAAGAAAGGGTTTGCCTTTTTCCCCAGAGAAATCCTCACTTCCAGCAGAGTCTCATCTGGATAGCTTGCTAAATGCATGGGGGGGGGGGGGCAGCGGTTGGGAGGTAGATGGGAGAGAGGATTAAGTGTTAAATGTGGGTAGTCTCAGACCCCACCCAGGATCTGCTAATTAGAAACTCCTCAAGGTTAGACTCCCCAGTGTTTGCAGGCAAGCCCCCATCCCCCCGCCCCCAGGCTGAATCTGATTTGGACGAGCCTGGGGACTTCCTTCTTAGCAGATCAAATCTAGTCTCTGCATACTTTTTTTCCAATCAGGTATGCTGAAATGCTGTCATTTGAGTGAATCCTTCTCTGACCCCCTGTTTAATATTCCAGTCTTTGGCCCACCGCCCACCCCACCCAGCACTCCACATTTTTATCCAGAGAGCTTGTGTGTCACCACCACTAAACACATAAACCCAAGAGAGCAGACAGTTTTGTCCTGGTCGCTCCCGCCACATCCCTGTTCGCTACACAGTGCCTACCAGGCACATAGTAGGCACCCCACACATGTTTGAATGAATAAACAGTTTGCCTCATAGAACATTCAAAATGCTCAAAGCCCTACACAGCTTGGAAAGGAGAGATGCTGGGCCCCTGTTGCCTGAGATAATATTGACGTTCTTTTTTTCCTTTTTTCCTTTTGATTAGATGACACTTGAGAAATTAGGGCAGCCATCCCGCTTTCTCTCCAGGCGTCTGTGGGTCGTGTCCACCTAACACAAAGGCAATTTCAACTGCTCATTTCCCGTCTGATCAGATTAATTGAATTCAGATGGTGAGTGTAAAGTGCCCCCTTAAGAATCAACACGCAAGACTGAGATTCATCTAGGCTTCTCAACTTTTCTCTGATGAAGAGCTGTGTTTATTGTCCTTATATATTGGATTGCCAGATGACTGAAGAAATGGAGGGATTAACCAAGTATGCATGAGGGGCTCCAGAGAATGGGGTGCCATCTTCATCACTGGCATTAGTGAAGATTTAGGGGTGAGGCTCATAGTTCTAGTTTGGAGGATAGGGGCTACGACTCTGTTGACTGTAATTATGAAAAGCTTTGACTATATGTCAGGTCTCTAGTGCCTACTGCCTCCTTCATGTGAATTAGGTCTTTCATTCAGGACAAGTAAATTCTGCACGTGGACCTCCTTGGAAGCCAAGCATGGGGGTCGGGGTGCAGAGATGTGGAATAGACAGTCATGAATAAGACATATAGCACTGCCCTCAAAAACTTACAAATGGATGAAGCACTTTCAATTTTATGCTTTATGTCCCACAGTGAGCAAAAAGTTGAGGTGGCTCATAATGAAAGCTACAAGTTCATTATGACCATTTAAATCATCATAATAGAAGAAAACGTGTGTAATAAGGAAAGGCGCTAATGGACCCTGAAAACCCAGGGCAAGACAGTTCAGGACATCATAAAATATCAGGGTTGAACAAGCTGGTAATGAGCGCTCACTTCAAAGTCTTTCCCTGAGAACTTTTCAAGGCATTCATGATGTCAAAACGGTCTTCATGGTGCCTGAGCCCCTTTGGGGGTGCAGGGTAGCCATTTTCATCCCAGTCATGCCTTCTCTAAGTAGCTCTGTTTGAAATATTTCTTTGAAGAAGCTGAAATCTGTTCTCCACCCATTGGTCCTAGCCCTCCCCCTGGGGAGCCTCCCAGGGAACAACCCAACCTTCTGCAGGATGGTCCATCAATGAGCTCTCTGAAGGGGCCCCCACACTGCACTGTGTTCTCCCCATCAGTGACTTAGCTGTTTCCTCCTATGACTTGCCAGCATCGAGCCAGTGAGGGTATCTCAGGCACATCTGAGTTTCCAAAGCTAGCACGGGACCTGCTGGATAAACATTAGGTGCTCAATAAACATTAGAGAGATGGACACCCTTGTTCCCTTGTCTCCCACCCCCCCCCAATTTCTCTTGTCGTACAGAGGAAGTATGTGGTTTTCAATTGGAGGTGTTCTTGTTCGTGGTTTTGACCTTGAGGGTGGATGGGAACTCAGCTAACTTGTAGGTATGCGTTAGCGTTCATGTGGAAGACCAAACAAAGCCTACTGAAGGTGAAGGTCCTCCTCAAAGTACGGAGAGTCTGTTACAAATGCAGGTACCTAAGGCACCCTACAGAATAAAGAACTCTGTCCGTGGGCCCAGTGAATCTTTATTTTAACAAACTCCTGTGTAAGGAGCAGTTTGGAAATCTTTTTAAAGGCTTAAAAAAGGCAAGGGTTTCTTAAAATATGGTCCCTGTGAATCCCTGAGAACTGGCATTCATGACATCAAGGTATTCATGATGTCAAAACGGTCTTCATGGTGCTTTGTGCCCTGTCCCACTCTCCTCTCTCACAAATGCGCCAGGGAGTTTTCCAGAGGCTGCCTGGTGGGTCCTGTTACAACAGACTGCATGCAGAAGCAAGTAAGAGACTCCAGCTGTCGTCTGTCGACCCAGACCCTAGCCAAGCAGAGTGCGGCTCTTCTCATAAATTTTCTTTTGTTTCTAAAAATACAGTTATTTGCTCATTTAAAATGTGTTGTTTACATTAACGAGTTACAGATTTGTTTTTTTTTTAAAGATTTTATTTATTTATTTGACAGAGAGATCACAAGTAGGCAGAGAGGCAGGCACAGAGAGAGGGGGAAGCAGGCTCCCTGCTGAGCAGAGAGCCCGATGCGGGCCTCGATCCCAGGACCCTGAGATCATGACCCGAGCCGAAGGCAGAGGCTTAACCCACTGAGCCACCCAGGCACCCAAGCTTTATTTTTTTAATGAATTAACAAATAAGCGTTTTTTAGGTTCACAGTTTTCATTTTTAATACGTAAATGTTGATGAGCTATAACCATGACAAACAAAAGGTCTTGGGGGTCCTCCAGTGTTTTTAAGAGCAACAAGGGTTCTGAGACCGAAAGGTTGACAGCCTACATTTGTTTGGAAGGTAATTTCTCTATCTTTATTCAATTGAATGCTGTATCAAATAGTCCATCCATATTTAGTAAATTTGTAGAAGATTATGATTCTATTGCTAGGAGTTCTGATAGCCTCTCTTCTCAGATGTTTCCACAGCATTGTAGCACCCGAAGGGACCAGCCACCAAAGATTTGCTTTCCCTGCTTAGAAAAAATATTTCGTAATATCCCCCAGAATTCCCCAAACCTCAGTAATTTCGCAGTTATCCATGGGGGCTGCAACCTGGCTGGATGACATGACCTTATGCGACAACAGATCTGGCTCCCCTTACCTCTCACTCCCCAAGCCTTAACCAGAGCCCGCTTGAAGCCATCCTGCGATCTCCTTCTTGTCTTTCCTCATTCACCAAAGGCAAATTCCAAGCAAAAGGCCGCTCCACGGCTTAGCCAACTGATACAGGGCTTCCAAAGTCGGCAGGAAGTGGTACAGTGATGAGTGTTTCCTAACTGGCTTGGAGGAGGTAGAGAGCAAAGGCCTGATTTGTAGCATTTGCCTACTTTTCTATGGTATAAATATTCTTGCTGTGCCTGGTTTTAAGCTCCCAGCCTGGCATCACCAAGCACCGAGCACCGTGCTGGGGAGGGAAGTGTCATAGGCTACAGAGGGGGTAGCAGGAAGGCTGCTGTCAGGTCGTGGCCCCTCGAACTGAAGACTGGCACTGTTCTAGGACAGTCCTCTCTGGGCGGCACCAGGGAAGAAAGGAGGAGAAGGCAATGTGGCAAAGCACAGTAGAGGCCAGAGAAAGCTCCTCAGGAATGTCTGTTTCATCCTCTGGCGATCTCGCACCTGGCCGAGGAAGGAGGGTGAGCCCGCTGAGTTGGGGACCTAACGATCCTACCTGTTGAGGGGCCACATCAGAAGTGCAGCTGGGCCCTAGGCCGGGCTCAGAGGAGGGTCATTCTCTTTTCATTTTCTTTTTTCCTGTAATGGATGCTTTTCTTGGAAGAATGAATCAGCTAATTCTGAATTCAGGTTCTGACTACTTTGGTGCAGCTTTGTCTCCTTTTAGCATTTTTTTCTTCACATCATTAGATTTGAATTGAATATTCAGCCACAGAAAATTGCTCTAGGTTCTCTGGGAGTCCGAAGGTAGGAATTCTATATAATAGATACAAGCCGGGCTAATGTCAGGGCTAGATTTATTCTAATTAAGCCATTGTAAGCCACATATTTTTTATAGATCTGAGGTAGACGAGAAAGTAAATATGCCATCCCCAAGGATTTGTTAGTGGAGATTTACATGCCTCCTTTCCACTCCTGAGTTTGAATTTAAAATATTCCCAATGCCAAGGGGCTCCTGGATGCACATACAAAATAATTGTTTTAAAATTCTATTAGGGAAAACCACAGCACAATAGCTGAACTGCAAATGCCAGAGGTTGGGGAGAACGTTAACATCACTCAAATACCACCCCTATCTGCCACATTCTGGAGACCATTGCTAAAAACAGGTAATAAATCTCACCTTAAAGGTCAGGGGCACTTTACCCATCCTTATTAATGGATCTAAATTACTCTGGAAGGAGCAGGCTATTCACATACATGGTCGAGACGATTGAATATATATTTGGAAAAAAAACATCGTTAGCTTCCTCCCTCGTAACATAAAGCAGTGCACAATTTCAGATGGATATGGGATCCAAAAATAAAAGGCAAGCCATAAAATATACCAAAAAGATGATATGAGGAGATGTTAAAATATAATTTTGGCTTAGAGAAGTCCTTCCTAAGCAAGGCTCCAACCCCAGACATTCTAAATGAAAATATGTAAGCAACTAAAACTCCCATACGTTTGGGAGACCATAAGGCTACGAAATAAATGACAAGAGGACAGAAAAATCTTGTAATATATATAACAGACAGTTCATGTCCTTAATATAAAAAGATCTTCTGTAAATCAATAAGAAAGAGACAAAAATATGCAAGAAAAGTTTGCAGAAAGATAAATTTCCCTACTCCTTAGAGAATATGTCTTTCCTGCCAGCTGATCTGGACCATTACAGGGCTTCAAAAATGCTTCTTTGCCCTTCAGCCAGGGCTGATGACAGATGGCTTTTCATCAAAGCAATTTTTTATCCTGTCACTCTTTGGCCCAGATGGCCTCTGTGTGTGTCCATGGTTGACAGGCTAGGGTGCAACTTCATGCACTTTATATTCAACTAAATGAGACAATTAATGCTCCTAACAGAGTTTGAGCTGCGGTAAGCTCCCAGTGATTTCAAATGTTTCACCCCTATTCGTAGGACTTACTGAGAGATTTAAGTGAGATACTATGTGTTCAGCAGCAGAAAAGTTCCCACCACATGACGGGGCAGTAAATGTTGGCCCCCCCTCCTAAAGCCCTTTCTCATCAAGACCTCGTCAGGGGTCCTCCACTGTGGCTGAATGTGAAAATACCTCGTTGTCCCTCGGACCAGCTGGGCGTGAACCTCGGCCTGTGGGGCCCAGCGTGTTTGATGGAGTTCCGCCAGAGATGGTAATGCGTAGCCAGAGGAGATGCTTTACCTTAAACTTGCTTTGCAGTTCTCACCGTGGTGCCTTTATCCTAAAGGTTCCTTCACCAACCCACCTTGACGTTGTTTGCCTCTCTGCCTAGTAAAGTTTTAGCTTCAGCCGAAAATGCTCTTTTCCCCAACTCTGAAGCCCTCAGCCTTCCATCCATCCTATGCCCTGGCCCTTTATAGCTTTTGATTGTAATAAAATATATTGGTGAGTTAGCTTCGTATCTCAAATTGGAAGCTTCTGGAGGCCAAGGGTCTTATTTCATCCATCATATCTCTCTTGCTATCTCTTCTGGCACTTGACATGTGCTAAGGGCTCAGAAGTTATAAAGAAATAAATATAAATGAGTCAGAACAGATATTTACCTACACGTGGCTTAGGCCCAGTCACCATTCTTCCTGGGATCTGAAAGCAAGTCCCTAGGGTCCCTGGGCTATCAAATACTCGTCTTCATAGAGACGACTTTATCAGCCAACTCAGCTGACGCTTTTCAGAGTGTGGATCTATTGTCAACCATGGAGTTGTCCATAGTGAAGTCGAGTCACATTGACCATAGTTCTGGGGCATTTGTAAAACCCTTGCTTGTGGCTTCTTGGCTTGGATTTTTAGTCCTGTGTCACCGTTGGAGGAGCCAGCCTCGGCAGAGTTGTGGGTCCCGAACCGCGGGATGTCTGGCGGGCGAAATAATGACTCGGACACAGAAATCTAATGCAAGCTGACAGACCCGAGGTCAGTCAGGAGAGACCTATTAAGCAGGCTCAGCCTCACGCTCTGGCTTTTTAGCATTGGCTCTCTAGCTCTAGCTCTCTAGATCTGGCTTTGGCCTTCTCTGGCTCTCTAGCTCTAGCTCTCTAGATCTGGCTTTGGCCTTCTTGCTCTACTTCTCTTCTTCTGTCTCTCTTTGCTTCTTGCTCTCTCCTCGCATTGCTTCTCTCTTTTTGCTGGCTCTCTTGCTGTTTGCCAGCTCTCTTGCTTTCTCCTCTAAGGCTCTCTTGCTGCCTCCTCGCAGGCCCTCTGCCTTTTTCTCTCTGTCTCTCTGCAGGCTCTCAGTCTCTCGGTCTCACGGCTTTGTCTCTCTTGACTGACAAGGGCCCCAGTCTTTTATTATTCCCAAGTGAGGAAGTTGGGTGGTGCAGTTAAATCTTTAACTGCTTTTGCACCCACCCTAGAGACAGGATTAGTATTGTTACTGCAGGGTACAGAGTGATTGCTTAAACTCACAGAAGTTGAGACCATTGAGGCACAGGGATCAAGAAATACAGATAAGA